>JAAVTI010001352.1:0-248861 GCA_011947335.1 Phytophthora constricta | reverse complement strand
AAATGCGCATAGAGTGGGTACTCCAGAGCCTTGCATGAGTCCTTGAAGACCATCCGTTCTCTGGCGTCATGATCTCCACCAGGAAACCCGGTGGACGTTGCAGCTCGAGCTCATGCTTCACCACCCACTCCAAAGCCTTCTCTTCGTCGGCCGGTTGGGGTCGGAGCATGGTTAGAGCTTCCGCAGGGGCCTGGCACAGCGCCAGCAGTCTCTTGTGCTCCGCGTCTGTCTCCATAGGTTTTGGGCCGGCACAGTGTTCGTTACTGCTCCCAACACAAGCGCACCGTTCGTGACAACTCCGAGGTAAAACCCACCAGCTGCGGAACTGCCGGCGCTGTCCTCGGTTCCTCCGGCTCTTCCTTGAAATGCAGGAAGCAGAGTCTCGTCTCGACTTTTTCTGCGGTAGTTTCTCTGTCAGGATCAATCCTTCAAGTCGCACCAGTCTCACCTGGTCTTCCTTGTTGGCGAGCTCGCAGTAGCTCCTTAGCTCCTTGTAGTACGCTTGTTGCGCTGCCGTGATCTCATTCATCCATTATCTCTCGTGGCCGTCGTTGCCGACGTCTTGTTTTTTAGTTCACTCTTGGCCTTGTACTCTGCATACCGCCTGTCTGCTGCCGCTACCTTCCGCCGCAGTGTGGTTTTCACACATGCAATGGCTCCACGTCCGACTGCAGATACTTTTTCAGCTGGAGGAAGATTATGGTCCCTTGCTCGAGGCCTCCCCTCCTTGCTTGGCGTCTCCACTACTCTTTGAGCCGGTCGTCCCCATCTTGTTGTCCGTGGGCTCCTTGGGGAGCGTTTAGGTTCATTCAGACCCTTCGTTCCTTTTCCCTTGTTCGCACTTTCGGGCAACTTGCTCCTCGCTGCCTGTCCTTTACGCTGGTGGTTGTTCACGTCGGTCCAGCCACCTTCTTGTTGAGCGCCTCCTGCGCTGTCTGCAGCGCCTTGACCCGCCTTCCCTCGGTTCATCTTGTCACCAGCGCTGCCGTGCTTCATCATGCTTGCTTGGGGCGTCGCGATCAACCCCCGCGTCCCTTCGCCCAGCACACTTGGTTCTTGAATGCAGGGGGTTGCGGCTCTTCCAGTAGCCCCCCGCAACTTATCTTCGGCGGCAGCTCGAAGTCCAGGAGTCGGCTTGAGTGGTCGGCGTCTGAATTGGAAGTGGTCGCGCGTCGACTGATACATCCAGACGAAATGCACTGCTTCTCGCTCGAAAGGCAGCCGAATTTTCCACGGATGTTCTTAGACGGTTTCCAGGGTATCCGTCCAATTGGATCAAATTCCACGTTTGCAAATTCACCCAGTGCTTTGCGTGAATCTTCTCTACTTGGTATAGTTGTTCTTCACGTCCTCTACGCTAGCGATTATCCTGTGAAAACGAGCCGCCTCCGCACTTCCTTTCCTCTTTCAGGCGTCCACCGGTTTCTCGCTCCTCGTGGTCGTTTTCGCGCACGGAGAGTTCCTGTTGAGTCTCAGCTGCCAAGACAAACGTCAAGACGGCGGTTAAAGTATATAGCTTGGCGTTGGCGGACGTTGAAGGGGCTGCATCTGACGGATTGAGAAATGGCCAACAGCGCAGGCAACATCAGAGGCAACAACAGAGCATTTTATCTCGGCGGCCTTCCGTAGGGCTGGGTCTACAGTTGATAAGTACGCTTTTTAGCTTGCTGATACCCTCTAAGCGAACTGAACAGGGTTCTACTCCGCTGACAACGAAACCAGTAGATATATACAGGTTTATTTAAATTCCTCGCCTTTTTGTGTTACGTTCTATGCGCCTGAGAAGATTTAACACCTTTTGCTCACGTAAATTACTCATTTTGTTCATCAACAATAAATCGCAGTTCGCGTTAAAAGTCATAGAGCTGTGCTAACTTCCACAGCTCGACGAGGACAACTGGAACGTCTCATGTAGCAATACCTGCTGCTGTGTTTTGGGCGACCTTGGGCGTCGAGCGGGACTGCGGGTGACCACAGAGCACCGATTGTGTCCGGAGCGGAGCGTTGGACCTGGTTTTATGACCACAAAAACTGACACTCGCCACTGCGCTGCTGCTCCTGGATTCGTGGATACCTTGCTGTTGTTCTTGGGCTGCCGGAGTCTATGTATCCAGCTGAAGTAGTAGAGCTTGAATGTGCGGGCGTGGGGAAGCTTCGTTTGGTGCACTGCTGACTCGAATATAGCAGGGAGCTGCTTCTCCCTTGGATAGCTAAGTCGGCACACCATATTCGCCGAGGTCTACACTGGAGCCACGCGCGTTGGCGTCCCAATTTATTGCCGTCCATTTGGCTAATGCTCGAGATATTCTCTGGATATTTATTATCCAGAGTTTAGGTGGGATCGCTGACCCTCGCCAAACTTGTTTAACCGCATATCGCAGTACATCTCGTAATTTAACGAAACCTGAACCTATATCATAAACGGTCGAGAAATCGAATACCTGTCTCACTTCTTATCGCAAATTGGTGAATGTTGACCCATCCGGACCCTAACAACCTTCATACGACCTCACAATAGGCCACACTCGTACAGCATTCATGTAACATTGACTTGGTAGACTTAGGCCGCGGTCCTGCACTCGTCGCCCGCGTCTCCACTGCACGTCGGTCGGTCGTCGTTCTGTTCTGCACCACCTTGTCGCCTGTACTCGCCTGCCGTTTGTCTGCACTGACTGTCGTCTTGCTTTACCGATGTGGAACTTGCTGGTTCGCTGCTCGTTGTTTCTGACTGTTACTATCGCGATGCTTCACCATCGAGCGCTGCTGATTGTCGTCGGCACTGTTCATCACCGACTGCCGGCTTTTCTTGCCTTCTGACGACGAATACCACCGTCGCCACCTCTCGTTGCTGAAGCTGCTGACTGTCGCTGTCGTACACCGCTCGCTGTTGGTACATGTGATTGTGGCGCTTGGGCACCGTTCACTGTCGACGTTTCTGGTTGTACCTGTGTACCTTTCACTGCCGACTGGACTGTACCGTACTGCCGACACCCGTCGTCGCCGGCGCCTGCACGTCGTTACCACAAGCCGTCGTTTGCTGTGTCACGGCATTGTCCACCACCGTCACTGGTTGTAGCCGTTTGTCACCTGCACTGGTCGTCGGGCTGTGCTGAACTGCATCGCCTGTCGTCGCTGGTCCTTGGACTGGTTCGCCGTCACTACTGACCGTCAGCGTTCTCTCACTGCGCCTGCTGTGCTTCTTCATCAGCACGCCGCTTTGCTGCTCTGGTTACTGGGCCTGTCGCCGGCACCTGCGCTGCGTTCACTTAATTATGTATGCATACGTCAAGTACCTCTGGTGCTTCCATACTCTCTTACTACTGAAAAATGTCAAGGATTGACCGTTGACAGGATGATTCTTGCTCCTCTTCGACACCCGACACGACGTTCACCTCAGCGATCGTCATTTTATGATGCTGTCACCCGGGTCAAAACTTTACGTCAGGTATATCTTATGACACCCCTCACAAAACAGTTTCTGGAGTACTTCGTTCCAAGTGAAGACGTGTTTCGAGAAAGTTTAAGGTTGCAAGCAAAGGAAGAATAAGACGGACACGAAAGATGCTGCATCTAACAACTGTTAATCGCCATAGTGGATACATCGGTCGCTCGTACTGCTTGGGTCGCTGGTGCAGCTGCTTGGATCGAGGCTCCTGTCGCTGGCACTTCAGTTGTGAAGCTGCTTAAAAGTGTGTCTATTTCCGAAAAATGTTTTTGCCAGCGATACAAATATCCAGAGCTTCTCCGGGCAACGCACGGCATTAGTGATTTCTTGTCAAATAACCTTTGAAATGTAATGAATTTTTATCTATATATGCTGCGAATTCCTTCAGCTTTGACGAGTTTGGTTCTTACCGAAAGGGGGCCACGTTATCCGTGAAGAGCGAAAACTTTTGACGAAGAAGTTGGCCCGGTCTTGCACACCCCTATCCCGATGTCCTGGCCATGTCAACATTTCCCCGTAAAATACGTGAGCAAAAGGTGTCTAATCTCTTATACTTAACCAAGCCATTCCTATCCATATGAGCGGTGAAGAAAACAAGTGAAAGTGATCCATTATGTCCTCACAACACGTGGAGGGAGTGGATGACACCAAGAACCCGCTTTGCCGCCGTGCGTGTACGTGTATCTCCAAACGATCTACCACTACGTGCGAATTTTCTCAGCTGAATCACATCACAATGCCGCTTGGGTATTTCTTGAGCCAAGCCACCCAGTAGGCTTGATACAGCTTCCAAGCTGAGCTGTCGCGAGGCGTGGAATCCGTGATGCCCAACTTGACCTTGATCGTACTGGGCTCTTTGTCTTTTGATAACCACTTGGCAAATCTCTCAGCAGGCGTTTTAGGCATCTTCCACCTCTCCTCCTCTTCTTCCTCGTCGCCATCGTCCTCTTCCTTGCCATCGCCCGAAGCCTCAATCTCGTCATCTTCGTCCACAGCATTGTAGCTGCGAAGGAGCCGCTTGCCACTGACAGAATCGACCGTGTGCACCAACGGTGTAACATCGACATTCGCGATCTTGGTCTGCTCCGTGTCCGTTGTCGCCGAAGCAGCGTCGCAGCTCGTAAGGACAGCGACCGCGGCCACAACCAGGAAGTAGCTGAAGCGCATGGTTGGTGGCTGGTGCGTTGGGGGTCTTGGAAACTTGTGTGTTCGCTGGGGTGCAGATTACAAAGTGAGACTCCACAGGGAAGTGGAGTTTTTGCAGCCCACAAAAGCCAATCTAAGCGAGCTCCATGCAAACGACCGGGTCCTATTCAGCACAGGCTATCCCGCAGAAACTACAATCGGTTGGTTTGCTAAGGCCGGTTTGCAGGGCTGAGAGGGTCCCAACAGTATCATTATCGAGTCGATATACACTGTTGTGAGAAGTATGTCGCAGCTTCGATGCACACCCGAGGATTGTGTAATAAGCTGGACAAGTTTACTTTGACGATCAAGGATCCATCGAGAAGTAGATGTGCAATATACCATCTTCAAATGATTTTTGGAACGGTAGGACAGTTTGCAGCCAAAGTGAAAAATCGGCCGTGTCCGGCGCTCGCTCTATAACCAAGCATATCACAGCACCGCTAATTCTGACGACAATCCAAGTTTAATCAGACCACCAGGTCGCCTTAGGCGGCGAGATTACGGCGAGGATTTCCTGGCCGTAATCTTGCCGACAACTGCTCGTTGTCGGCGAGATTACGGCCAGGAAATCCTCGCCGTAATCTCGCCGACAACGAGCAGTGCATGTAGTGGCGGAGCTTCGGAGCTGCGACAGACAGCAGGACTTGGGGCGGTAGAGTCGGTAGAGAAAGGCTCGATAACGACAAACAACGAAGTCCACAGCGGAGCAAACCAACGTTGTATCCGTACCTGTGCAGCGTGGATAGTTACTGTTGCCGATCGAAAGGCGCAGTGTGTAGTGTGCAGACTTTTTCTCGGTTGAATAGAGTCTCACTTTGCAATTTGCGCTCCAGCCAACAAACAAGCTTCCAAAACCCCTACACCCCAGTCTCCAGCCATGCGCTTCAGCTACTTCCTGCTTGCGACCGCGGTCGCTGTCCTCACGAGGTGCGACACTGCTTTGGCTACTACGAGCACGGAGCAGACCAAACTTTTGAAGACGACTTCTGGCGATCTGATTCAGTCGAATAATGCTGCCCCCACCGACGGTGCTGGAAAGAGACTTCTTCGAAGCGCCAAGACGGACGAGTTCAGTGATTCGGACGACTTCGATGATCTGGACTCTGACGACGAAGACGAGCTCGACGGGGACAACGATGAAGAGAGGGGAGGCACTTTGAGAACGCCGACCCAGCGGATTACAAACTGGTTGTCAAAGGGAAAAACGCCCGCTCAGATTAAGGAAAAGTTAATGATCTCAAGCTTAACTTCGAAGGACAATGAGGTGTACAAGCTGTACCAAGCGTACAAGGCGTCCTACATGAGGGCCTATCACAGTGTACACTAATCCTCTCCGGGGGTTACAAATCTGAAGCAGAGTTCACTAAACTCTCCCAAGCTGTGACCACCTCATAACGAGTCAGTTGCCTAGAGGTTTGGACATGATAGTCGTTAGGACACTAAATGACAATATATGTTCCTTGAAGCTCTTCAGACATGCTCGCTAGACCAACATTTATGATAAGAAGTAGATTGGGAGGTGTGTCGTCGAAGCTGCGCCAACACAGAAAATGGGTTTATTTAATGCGACTAACGTCCTCAATTCTTTTGTTTGAGCAGATCCCGATCTACACATGATAGTCGTACTTGGCGACTAGTGTCAAGACGCAATCCATGTGCTACTTCTGACCGCAGTGTCAACGCTCTATCTTCCGATACCTACTCCTTCGGGCTGCTCGGTGTCGCCCGCAAACTTGTCGGAGCTCGTCGACGGGCAAGCGGTCTTGCTTGAAATGTGGAAACCAAGCATGTCCTCTCCTGCGACCATGTAGCTGACTCCGTAGCCATCCTGAGCCACAGGGCCGAAGTCTCCACCTGGCCAACGAGCATCATCCAGCGAGAACTTGGAGCCATCCAATGCCATATCCACAAGCCTCCAGTTATCCGTCTGCTGTTGTGGCTGCTGCCTCGTCGAGAGACGCCACGGACCGCTAAGCGCACTGTTCAAAAATGTTGACTTGATGTTGAAGCCCACCGACACGCAGAATAAAATGAAGAGGTGGTCGATATCCTTCCCGCTCGTTACGTTGCGGTAGCTATCCTAGTGCACCTCGCAAGCGCATTGGAGAAGCTGAGTTTCTCTGCGTCCGAGAGCTTCGGATCTACCATACCCAGCACAAACGCTTTGGACTCGTCGGTCACAGGACGTACAGGCTCCGTCCGACCGTCGCGGTACAAGCGAGTCATGCTGGATTTGTAGGTCTGCGTGATGGTGCCCCGAGTTGCGATAGTAGGCGAGCTGCAGAGCCATCTGAATGAATGCGTCGGGGCTCACGCGGAATTTCTTTATCAGTCCCTTACCGTAGTCGGTGTGGGAGATCACCTTCAGATCAAAGTCAGCAATAGCGGTCTTTGCGTCTGTAAATGACTTTAGTACTGCAGTGTCCAAGCCAGTTGAAAATCCCCACTGCGGCAGTCTGTACAAGGGTAACTTCGACGTGCGCTCAACGTCCGTCTCCACCAACGCGTTGCCCTCGTCATCGTACGGCATCGTGTAGCACTGCTTCGTGTACACGTGCTCCCACGCGTGGGCCATCACCGGTGCATCCGCCCACGCGTGCTCAGCATTGATCCCGCAACGCTGATCTAGGTTAAAGGACTTGTCGAACCATCAGTTGCCGCCGTCACCGTGAATCAAATCCTTGCCCATGGAAGTCCAGTCCTTCGCCTTGTCATTATGGAGCACCACCACAAACACCGCAGACTCAACGACCTCCAGCGACCGCTTGTTGACACCTCCCGAGAAGAAGCGCTCACGGTTCCGCCCACTCAATACCGCGAGGTTCCCGTGCGCTCTCCCAAGCAGTGGTCGGACAATTCAGTATAATTGAATTGCATTAATCTCATCTTGCCCCAATAATAAACTTTGCAATTTTAAGTTTGACAATAATTGTTGGACGTGAGTTTTGCACGGTGTTTTACTGATGTCTACGGCTTTTCATTCGTTGTGTGCTGGGGTTGGTAGTACAGATGAACCCTCAATTGTCATAGCGTCGGGAACGGCAAAGTTATTCCAATTTAGGGGTATTCCAATCTCGGGGTGTGCCGTTTTAGGGTACACTAAGGTACAGCTTCATGCATTCATCCTGCAGACAACCTAGCAGCCAACTAATTGTGCTCAGAGCTCACAGAGCACATTTCGCAAGCTCTCGCTCGTTAGAAATGCCGTCTCCAACGAAAACATCTCGAATGTCGCTCACCAACGCTCAAAAGCTGCTAATTTGTCAGCACCACACGCAACCCAGATGACGCGAGCCACATTTTCGAAATGGCTCAAGGAAATGGACACGACGTTTAGAATGCAGCATCGAAAATGCCTCCTACTTCTTGGCAACGCTACTGTACAGGAGGGGGTGATGAGGCCGCTTTGACGAATGTTAAGGTGGTATTTCTCCCAACCAGCAGCAAACGGCAGCCGTTAGATGCAGGTATGATCACAGCATTTAAAGGCGATATACCGACGGCGTCAAACACAGCATGTTGTAGATATTTTTGAGCGTTGGGCTGCTACAGGCCTCCAAAACTATTTTAACTGGGAGTTTGATGAACCTGAATAGAAAGACTATTACAGAGGAGCTTTCGACCATGCTGTCGCGACCCACGCCAACAATCCGATGTAAGTTTATGAGCTGCTGAATCCAGAGGACGAGAATGAAATCGTGGACTAGCCGACTGATTTGCGGGATCGAGGAACAGGAGAGTGCCGACAATGATGTTGCTGAAGACGATGCATGCGGGAATGCTTCCGACAAAGAAGAAGAGGAGCTGACTGCCGCCGAAATCAACTATGGATAGGGAAACTTTTAACTCGTGCCGATACTACAGGAGTGAGTGCCAGACAGATCGGTGAGCGGACTTCGTGCAATGCAGCGATCATTCGAGAGGAATTGGGAAACAAACAAGGACGGAAGATGCAGGTGTCAATGCTAGACTTCATAGATCGACCTGTACGACTTCGACTTTAGCCATAGTTAAGCACCCTTTTGACGGAATATATGTCAATTTTTATTCCACATTCCGTCTGAGGGGATTTAGTAATAATTACTTAGCTTTGTATGCCATGCGTGCTCAGTTGGTCATCGGGAACCCACCTTTATTCCATTTGAGGGTGTATTACAAGTCTGGGGATTACTAACGAGGGGTTCATCTGTACTGACACTTTTTCCCCAACTATTCCAGTTCTGAAGTTTGCAAGTGCCGCCTTTCTAACTATATAGTAATCAGTAGCTTGATTTCGTTCTTCTGGACTTCTACAGTAGTAGTACTGTAATACTTCGACGTACTGCCGAACTACTGTATAGCATTGGTGCATAAGGACATTTTGGACATCCGGACACATCATTTAGCCAATCAGAACGATGAAGCCATGTGGAAAAACCTCACTAATGCCCATTTGTTCAAACGAACAGAACTATTTTTGCACGATTCAGCTCAGAGCAAATGCCTATATATGGCACAAAATCGGTGCGAAGCACCAAGCAAGCGATCAGCATCATTCATAATCGCAGCATCGAGCAAAGCAACATGACACGTGGCCGCAAAAGAACTCCGGGCGGCACGGGCGGAAGTCGAACGGCTACAAGCGGGAATGCGAGAACTACGCTAAAAACTTGACGTAATATAAACTTTCTAGCAGCCAACGACATGCCTTCAACTCTCGATAAGTTCTACAGCTATCTCGTGCCCAAGAAGCGAGAAAATAAGCGAAAGCGAATCTATGAGTGGGCATCAAACTTTGCGAACAGAGAAGAGGCTGCACCTGTGCTCCTCCTCTGGAATGACTTTTCAGCCCATTGGACTGAGGAGGTAGAGCAACATGCCGAATGCTTGAATGTTCATCTGATGAAAGTGCCGCCTGGTTTGACCTCTGTATGTCAGCCAGCTGACATAGCTTGGTGTCGACCTCTTAAACAGCGCCTTCGAAAAAATAGGTACAGCATCTGTCTCAGCAACTGCGAGACTACAACCAAAGCGATCGACGCGCAAAATATTCGCTCTGCCACCATCAAGAAAGAAAGCGCTCAGTTGGGCCACGACAGCATGGCAAGAGCTCGGCCACCGGGTCATTATCTGTGGGTTTACACACGACAGCAACAACAACGCTGTTAATGAGGCGGAGAACAGCATTGTAGAGCAACTGGAACGTGTTGAAGCAATCGAGGGGACTGTCAGTGACTCTGATGATGTTGTCGAGCAATTCATCGACGAGACAGCAGGAGAGCAGTAATGCATCAGAAAACAGATTTGCAATTTGTATACAAGCATAGATGGGCTCATACTGTCGATAAGGTTATTTCTGCTTGTATGGAATTGGGGTGTCCGTATGCACAAATGCTATACAGTACTATCCAATAATCGCACTTAATAACAGGAATTGTTACACTGTGGTTAGTGCATGCGTACACCATCTGTAGGTTTACTAAAGTTCATATAATCGAGTCTGCATGCATTCCTATTGGAAAACACCTCGGCAGTACAAAACAGTACTATCGGACCATTAAAGCTAACTACTGGTTTCTATAGTAGTAGTAGTTCATAAATTCTGCAAAGTACTGATACTACAGTACTGTTTTGTACTGGCCAGACAAGTTATTGCTAACCCCAGGTTGTGTGACTTCTTTAAATAAACTATACCTGTAGTTTCTTAATGTTTGTATTGTAGACTTATTTTTAATATCCAACTTGCAGTGTCAGACACAAGAGGGCTAGGGTTGGACCTCCAACATCCATTGAATCTGGATCTCTCCTTAAGGAAAGCTCCCCTAAGTGGGGGCCAAGGAAAGAGGGGGGCACTACGCTGCGCGGGTTCGGGGGCACGCGCGGTGAGATCCTGAGGATTTCCCCGCCATTCCGCATCGTCAAGGTTCGCGTCGGTGTCGTCGATCGACTATAAAATGTCTTAGGTTCCGCAGGCGTGACCTGCTTTGAGCTCAGGAAGCTCAATTGAGATCCAGTATCGGTTGTATGTGTGTGAAATCGGCAAGCGCGGTCCAGATAATCTTCATCCAGTGGTGTACGTCTAGTTCTAACGTACGCAGCGTTTTCTCCGGGGTCGTCAAGAAGACCAGAGTGGCGATCAAGGCAGTAACGGAAGATGGCAGGACTAGTCAAGCTGCGTTACCCCGAGCATAAACCCGGTTGAAAGTCCGGTTGCCGGACGCGCACTCTCTGACCCCTGTCCCAGTGCGACGGAGTGCCCAAGATAGCGGCCACCTAGCCGCCCGGATATCCTCGTGCGTCGACAGTCTAACCCCGAACTTGGTCAATTGTCCCCCGATCACTCGCTGCAGAGAGACCCTGTGACGCCCAAGTTCCTCAAGCGAGAACGCCGGATTCCGACTTCCAAATCGAGGCAGAAATGGTCTGAAAAAAAAACTTAGGGATATAGTTAACAAAGTTAAGGGGCGCCTTTACTACTACTACGCCTTGTTTAATTGTATTGTTAATTATTGCCCCCGAGACCGAGAGCCTGAATTAGACACGATTGGACAAAGCGCTTATCATGTATTGTACATGATAAGGAATTTTGATTTAGTTTTTGTATTGCGTTATACAATTTTTTCGTCAACTAGGGAAGGTGTTGTGTGTGGAGAAGCCCACTCTTGTGCATAAGCGGTCACTGTGTGTGCATAGACATTTGCGACTTTGCTTTTCAAAATATTAGTCCGCGAAGGTAGCGGGAAGCACGCAGTTCCCTCCGTTAGGGATTGCAGGTAACGAACACAGGCCACGAGTTTCCTCTCATTCGACAATTTGCAGCCAGAAGACGAGATCGGCTTCCTCGCGTTAGGGTGAGATGGCAAAAAATGGCTGGAAATCGAGGCGACGTGCAGGGTCTATCAAACGACTTCATATACGTCCGCCCGGGTCAGACGAAGAAGGACGTACATTACTTCGTGGGCGAGGTGGAACTCATGCGTTAACCCGACAAACCAAAGCTCGGTAAGCATGCGTACTGCCGTCGCAAACGTTGCATGAACTTATTGTTGATGTTGCAGAAGAGCTGAAGCATAGAGAGAAGGTATCCAATCGTCAACCTGCGCAACAACGGATGTCAGACAGCTCGAAGGCAGAGCAGCTGGTATGTCATGTGTGGTTGATAATCGTGTCTGATACAAGCGAATGTTGTGATTATATCGTGTATAAAACAGTTGCATCTAATGATGAGATGTCGCCTAGACAGACAACGACTATTTTTGCTACGATAAATCCCGACCCAGAAGCCCAGTCTGTTGCAGCGTGGGTACTTTGACTGGTACATTTGCAATCGTGAAATCTATCGTGTCTTGGATATGTTCTCATGAAACATATATCATGTACTGTGCAGGTACCATAAATGGACGACAACAATCAACGGATACTGTCATGCCCGCTGTAGACGCGAATGCAGATGTTACGCCGAACCAAACTCGTACGTATTCAAATGGTAACTTCGTTGCATCCATAACTTACTGTGGTTAGTGTACTGTCGTAGTAGCTGGTCGGGCTTCAAGCGTACCGCAAATCGACGAAATCGGAGTCGTGAGTTTACTGACGTTGTCTCCGATGGTGAACAGAGCGTGCACATGCTTTGTTCAATGTCCTGATATTATCTTCCTGGCAGCATTATTATCAGTGATTCGGAAGAAGCCATTGCCAACGTTGCTGTCAGCAATGAAGGCTGATCTTCAGGTATGATACCACGTATTATACACGATAAAGATACATGATAGACACTTCTAACATGTATTCTTGCTGATTTGATTTGATTTCGAAGGAGAGGAAGATGACGGCTTTGGGAACAATGATGAAGAGCTCAAATATGGTGAGCAAAACGTGCTTGAGGAAGAGGACATTGCGGGTTCCCCCGACGTGCCGTTCGACGGGGTCATCCTAGCAGCCGTTCGAGGGATTGCGGGTATAACTGTTGAAGCATTTAGTCGGAAGAGAAGCCTTTGGGATCCTAAAGTCCAAATCAAGAAAAGTACCATGTTGGCGTTTATCGAACTCGCTGTAGTGAGCCTTTCATGGGATTCAATCGCGCCAGCACTACCGCTAACAAGACCAAGACCTCGCACATTGAGCTTTGCTCAATGTACTTGGCCCACTTGGACTTGTCGTCCAGCACCAACATCTCGCCTAACAAGGCGACGGCCAGTTGATCGTCCTCCCTCTCTGATGTAAGCCGCTTGAGAAAGGCAATACCCTGCAGCACACCGTACTGCTCCATAGTCTGCGCCGACAGCACCGACTCGGACGGAATGCTGTTGTGGTGAAGTAGAGAATCCAAAACGATGGCACCCCGCGAGAGTGACACCCGGAAGAGTGACAATCGCTACATCACGAAAGTGCCCTCCACAAAGAGTGACTACAGTCTGGCTGCCCGGAAATGAATGACTACCAGGAAGTATCTCCAAGATCAGATTACGTCATCACGGGTCTGGTTTAGCACATCTAGATCACCAAGCACAAACATTCTGACAACTGATCTGGGCGAGTTCGGCCAGATCAGAGCAATCATTTAGACGCACCGACCTGATCGAGATCGGCCAGATCAGTGTAATCATTTCGCCGACTTGATTGATTAGGTGTGGGACCTATGGAACGGGGAAGATAAGGATATGGTGAACTGAGTTGTACCCACGGAGATATTGCGATCTTTGCGGCTATCATTTAGCGGCAGAAGCCAGTGTACCACGTGTCAAGGTACACGCAAGAAGAGAGTAGAGGATAGGCAGGAGGTAGTGGATGATTGGAATGCTAAAGAACAAACAGAGTTGAATTTGTCCCCTTCTGCACGAGCGCCCTCGGACTTCACCTCAGGCGGGAAATACATTGACCCATTGAGAGTTCGCTATGCGTCGTGGAGGAGCAAGTAGGAACCCCTGGAAACTTTGGCCAGGGTCAACCTCTCTCACTCAAGATCCCGCTATCGGAAGCGGTCTACACAAGGAAAGGAAAGGAAGGGAACACACACATCCCACAAGGTAGCCCCAGGACCCAGAGTATATTCTGGCCCGTCGACCCCGGTCTCGAGCTACTCGATCGCTGTCGACAACTCAACCCGCTGCTGCCTGAAGAACGTACCTCGTAGCAGCACACCAGTCCCGCGCCCCGCCAAGGCGGTTCACCTAACGCCCGTGCATCCTCCTGAGACATCAGAGGGGCAGAGCTAGCCCACCGAGGGGTACACTAGGTGAGAAGAAAGTCAGCATCCACACGGACTATCGGAGTACCCCTCCGTAGTGTACCCCTCGGTGGGCTAGCTCTGCTCCTCTGATGTCTCAGGAGGATACGCGGCGTCAGGTGAACCGCCTTGGCGGGGCGCAGGACTGGTGTGCTGCTACGCGGTACGTTTTTCAGGCAGCAGCGGGTTGGGCTCCTTCTTCGTCCCAGCCTCCAGATATCCAGGCTTCTCGGCAGCCATCTTAGCCCAGGCCACCGCGCTCATGATTGTCAGGGTAAGCACCTTCGCTGTCATGTGGGGTGTTGCTTTCCACTAACATCTGACTTTTCTCGCTTCACACAGACGCAGCACTGCGTTAGCGGACCTGGAACAAGCAGTTGTAGCATATACGGATGCAGCGGGGATCCAAGCGACTCCGGTGCGTGGTCATCGGCGCTAGTGGGATCCTGACCACTCACTACCATAGTGCATGATCAGATCCGATCAAGAAACCACCGGCGAACGTAGCACAGTCAAGTTTGGTGACGGTGCGTGCAGTGGACTGGCGTATTGGTGTCGGTAGTCACTAATAGTGTCATTTTCAGATTGAGCGATGCTCCAGCGAGGTTCGATATCAGCTGGCTCCAGAAGCCATTTGCACCAGTGGTACTTCAACGCGGGACTTCGATACCGATCTTCACGGTAAGACGTTCGCGATGCGGGGATTTTGCGTCCATTCTGCTTGTGTGGCAGACTTCTTTATGCATCCGATCATGGTGAAGCCGACCAAAGCGGCACTCAAGATCAGGTGTCGTCTTCTTCCGTGCCGTCAGCGGCTACATCCAGGCCGATCTACCCTCCACGATAGGCGGCGATACGGACGTCCACATACTGCGCAAGTAACGAAACAATTCGAAGACCCGTCTGCAAACGTGCCGATGACTGCTAATGCTGATCTCGACTTGTGTGCGACTTAGGTCGAGACGATCTTCTTCCGATTCGTCTCGTCTTGATAGCTCCCCAGTCACGTACAGCGTACCAGTAGTCATAGCTTCGACCCACACATTGTCCATTGCTCCTCCATTTACAAAATCAAAGTGGCATGGGCCACAAGATCATTCACTCACAAACAGACATCCTTTCTTCTAGCCCATGGCCTTCCCGTGGGTTCTTCCTCAATGTCACTTCCTCGCCACGGCCAACCCGTCACGAGTGCTCCCCCACTTACTCCTCGTGCGTTTGCATCACGTTGATGCGGTTGCGGTCCGTCTGCTTACGCTCGAACTCCCGTAGCAGAGCCCCATAATTTAAATCGGCTTCGTCCACCCAGATAGGCTCACCGTACCCCTTCCAGTGGACTTGGAACTCGCGGTGGATGCGTCCGTAGCGAGTTCGGCGGCCTGATCTCACGTCCACAATCTTATCGACCTCGAACTCGCCCTCATTCAGGTCGGACTCCCAGCTGTCTTCGGGTAGGAGGCTATCGTCGCAATCGAAGCGTTCTTCTTCAGCGACCGTCAATACCAGCAGTGGCCGATCAGGGAACGACATGACGAGCTTAAGCTTGGACGCGTGAACCGCCGGGAACAACCTATACTCCGTGCCGGAAGTTTCCAAGCGCGCGGCGTAACGACTCACCATATCGACAACCCGAAACGGCCCGTGCCACATGTGGGCGAGCTTCCTTGCGTAACCCTCCTACACGCGGTCCAGGTACAGCCACACCCTCGAGCCGGCTCGAATATCATGCGACCTGACCTCTTCATTATGCAGGTCCGCCCAATCCTGAGTAGCTGCTCGCAGGGACTCGTTGATACTGTTGCTGAACGTGGTATCTCATCTTCTCGGATCACTGTCCTGGCGTCTGGTACTGTTGAGTGGCAGTGAGGCCTCCAGCGTCGATCGCGGGTCCCAACCGTGGACTAAGTAGAACGGGGTGTCGTCTCGCACGCGGTCATGGGCTGTGTTGAGAGCGAACGTGAGACGTTCTGCGTACTCATCCCAGTCTTTCTGATTTTCGTCTGCGACATACATTTTTAGCGCTCGTGTCAGCGTCTGCACCATTCGTTCTGCCGTCCCATTGGCCTGTGGCCTGCAGGCCATCGTAGCGCGCTGTCTTTGTCCAAGTATGCGGTTGAAAGTACGGAAAAAATCAGACATAAACCCAGGCTTTCGGTCATGGCGTATGGCTTCGCTTGCGCCAAATTGTCGAAAGCCACACTCTTCATAATTTTATACGATTGTCTGAGCTGACTTCGACGAGCTCGCCCGAGCGACGACATAACTGGTGAACAAGTCGACCCAGATCAGCAACTCGGTGTTGCATTTGAAGGACTTCGCCAGCAAAGGGATGTGGTCCATCGCGATGACCTGAAGCGGGTACGTAGCTTGAATGTTACCAGGTGACTCTCCTTGTATGATGGGTCGCCCTTTGCCGGTCTCACAATCCACGCATTCTCCCACGTAACGTTGAACGCTTCGGTATAGGCCTCTCCAATGGAAGTGCGACTTGATCCGCTGGTACGTCCTGCCAATCCCTTGATGTCCTCCCTCCGAACGCGAATGATAGTGATGAAGAAAATCTTGCTGCAGGGCCTCCGGGATTATAAGCCTCATGATCTGATCTCGGTCCTCGTTCGTTTGCCGCATCGTTGGACAATAGAACAGCAGCCCGTTCTCGTCGAGCTCGAAGTCGGGAGCGATTTTGCCGCATGACTTCGCTTCATTGGCGGTCAAGTCAGGCAAGTCACCACGCATGTAACCTTTGATGTCTACCATCCATTTCTCTAAGTCCTGGGCCTGTAAGATCCGCTTACTTCTCATATGCTGTACGATCTCCTCCTGCAGCACTTCCGGCCGAGCGTCTCTCCGACTTCACGACCTCGTCACCGCGGCCACCCGGGCGGCAGGGCTTCGTCCTTCGGCACTAACAGCTCCTCGAACCTGTTGAGTGTGATTAGATCTTGGCTTTCGTCTTCGGATGTAACGATCTTCCCTTCTTGACGTTTTAATGCTGCGCCAGCTAACTGATCTGCGCTTTGATTCCAGTCCCTCTTCATGTGTAAGAATTCATGTTCGGGCCACGATCTCAATCGACTCAACGCCTTCTAGCGGAGCAGGGTTAGACCGGGTGCTTTGCATTCGATCTCGCCCTTCATCTGCCAGATGACCAAGTTGGAATCGCCGCAGATGACGAGGCGCCCCTGTCCAATGTGAACAGAAGGTCGAAGCACAGCAACAGACCTCGATACTCGGCCTCGTTTACCGTCAAGTCATCCATATACTCAAATGCAGCTGCGACCACCGTCCATCCAGGCAGCTGCCACACGATTGCGCTGTAGGCTCCTCCGGCACGCTTAGTGTGCGCCGATCCGTCGAAACTCGCCACCAGCAGTTCTTCTTCAGGTTCCACTGTCGGCGGAGTCATCGAGATTATTTCACGCGGCTGCTTCCTCGGAACTATCGACGTCAAGATCGCGTCGACATCCTCACATGGAGTAATGCTGGCCGCGAGGGTGCCCAAGATTTCGACTTCTCCTTTCGTGCACTTTACGATTTCGAGCGTTCATGGAGATAGGAGTGCAGCCCGTCGGCCCAGTCGACCTCGGAAACCTGACGAGTGTACCAGCCACGCTAAGGTCGAGTGTCGTGTCAACACTATGACCGACCTCGTTACCAGGGATGAAACAGAAATCCAGGATTCGCAAGAGGGCCAGCACTTCCTTGTCAACCGTTCCGTAGTTGAGCTCGTTTGGCTTCAGCGTCCGACTGGTGAAGGTTACTGGTTTATACACGCCTTCGTGTTCTTGCACCAGCGTGGCTGAAATCGCCCACTTGCTCGCGTAGACCACTACGATGGGAGTTCGGTCTGGATCGAACTGCTGCAAGATGGGGACAGTCACAATTTGTATTTCAACATAGTAAAGCCCCTTGCGCGCGGGTCCACTTTCCGTCTTCGTCGGTCGGCGACTCGTCACCCCCAGTCTCGTTGTCTGCATCTTCGGCTTGTAACCTGCGACCCATCTTGTGGAAGTCGGCCTCCAGCAGCTCATACAGGATTGCTGCGTAAAAGCGAAGTATTCAATGTATCGACTGTAATAGTTCAGGCTACAGAGGAATGACTGCATTGATCTCAGCGTTCGGGGAAACGGCAAGATGACCAAGGAATCGAGGTTCTTTGGGTGTGCCTCGAGGCCTTCCGATGACACCCTGTGTCCCAAGTAGTCAACCTTGTGGTAGCCCCAGAAGCTCTTGGTCACGCTTATCGACAAGTTCCACCGATAACAAGTGTCAAGCCGCTTCTCGACCTTCGTGCACAGCTCGCTCCAGGACGCCGAGGTCACCAAGATATCGTCAATTTACGATCGGCGGCCCAACACGGATGGATTCAGACTTGGTTCCGGCTCGCCCACTTTAAACAAGTCAACTAGCTTGGACGTGTCCGTGCCAGCTGTGGTCCGGAGAACGCAGTGTCCAGAAGTCTGTGGTAAAATTGCAGCGCGTTCTTCAGTCCGAACGGCATTCGTAGCCATTCGAACAGTCCAAACGGGGTGATGAACGCCGAGATCCAACGAGCGCGATCGGTCATCAAGACTACCCAGAATCCGCTCGCCATATCCAAAGAGCAGAACCAGAGGACCTTGTCCAAGTCTTCCAGCAGATCGTTGATCAGAGGCATGGGATATACCATCAATCGGGTCAAACTATTCACCAGGCGATAGTCGATGCATAGCCTGATGTCCACTCCATTCTTCTTGATGATCACCACGATCGGCGACGCCCGAGGGGAGTTCGACGGCTGGATGATCTTCGCGGACAGGAGGCCCTTGCCCAAGTCCGGTAATTTCTCGCGGAATTGTGGAGCGACCTTGCGGACGCGTTGGACCACCGGCTTCGCATCTCCCACATCGATGTCGCAAACTGCACCCTTTGCCGCTGGAGGCAAGACGTTACCTTTTCCAATCAAGATGTGCCTATATTTCCAGATGACATTCCTTAGCTGGTCGATCTCCTCCGGAGTTAATCGCAGGGTCACCGACTTGAATGTCGTCGAGCGTGACGTCTTCCGTGGTCGTCGTCACCTCGGGCAACACAGTCAACTGTTTCTCGAGGTCTTCAGCAAACAGCTCACCGCTCTCGTGGATACAGACTTGTTCTGCTCCAGAGTCTTCACCAGCGTATAGGCGTACGCCCCGCTTAGGTTCACGGTTCCAATGCGTCATCGCTTCTGATTCACTGCGGTCAGCTTCCTTGCTTGCCGTCTCAGTCTCTTCGAGACTGTCTCATCCGGTTGATCCCCTTCGACTTTCCTGACTTCGACTTTCTGGACAACCGTGAGTTTCGGGGAAGCGCGCTTCAGAAGCTCCGTCGAAGTTTCGTACTTAGGCCGATCAACCGCGGGCTTCCGTTGATTCTCATTCCACTCGGGTTCTTTATCCACCTGTTCCGTCGTTGCTTGGAAGGCCAAGTTTTGCCACTCAGCGTACCGTCGTGATCACACAGATACATATCGAGGCAGCCGAGGTACGCGATCCCCAGACAGCCATATCCCCACTCGGGTATCTCGGTGCAGGACTAACTTATGATCGCTTGTGTTTGTCAACTGCAGATACCGAGATCTTCCTGGTCCCTTGATCAACGTGGGTACCCAATGATCCCCCGTGTGATCCACAGAGTCTGATGATCTGACGATCTCGTGTGCAGCGGGACTTGCACCTCGAGATGCTGATCCAGAGATGTCAGTCGTGCGTTCCTGCTTACTGGCGTCGTCCTGAGAGCTGGTTACGCACTTCGTCAAGCAAGCAGATCGATCCGTTGGCCAAGTCTAAACGTACTCCGACTGGGACCATGAAGTCCATACCGATGATCGCGTCTTGGCCATCCTGGGGACCGATCCACACGTCGAAGAAATATACCAACGATCCAGCCAACTTGATCTCGATCCTGGCTCGTCCCACAATAACGTACATATTCTCTCCAATTCCAACACATTCTTGTTTCTGACTTTCGTCAATGTAGCACCCAACCTTACGAGCAAAGACGGTGTCCAGAATGGACACCTCGGCACCGGAAATCAAGAAGTAAGCTGGTTTTTGTCATTGTTGACCTTCCCCATCATCTTGGCTTGTCTGAACCACTTACCAGGTGCATGATACTTCCAGTATCCACGCGACTCTCCTGGTAGCAGATCCAAAGCCATGGCGACGTCCGATCTTGAGAAATCGTCGACTCGCCGAACACCTGATACAACAGCGGTTTGTTTTCCATGAAATTGTCGATCGGGTCTGTCACTTTACTATCTTCTGGGTCCGATTGTTTTTCGACATTGCAAAGATGCAGAGCTCAGAACGCTCGGCTCGTACCGGGTTCCAACCCGACGAGCGTCCTAGTTTAACATCTTCTCCGCGCTAGCAGGTAACATGCCTGCATGCTTGGTAGGGTTGTACCACTGACGAATCAAGTTGTAGAACTCTTCCATCGGGCACTTCTCGGCCTCGTGGAGTTCGCCGCAACCGCGGCATACGAAGAGGTATCGATCTGACGGGTGTCCCTGCTTTCCACACCTTTGACAGGCCAGCCGTTTCCAGCAGCCCAGATCATCGTGGTTCAAGGATCCGCAATGAGTGATCGGCTTTCCGAGTCTGATGATCCAACTTGGGGGCTCGTTCCACGATCCTCCTGTTTGGAGACCGCTTCAGCCACGGCCGTGAAGATCTTGCGGAGATCGCTCTCGCCTTCAGACCCACTCGACTCAATTTCAGATCCTCTACTATCAATAGTAGTGCGGATCGCTCGAACCGCTTTCGCCGTCGATGAGGGGCTGGCGTTGAGGGGTTCGTCTGCCGGTATTTGCCAGGCACCGCTGCTGCTTTACTTTGACGCGTCTTCGCACGCTGGCGTGCGCGGAGCGCCTCTTCGAGAGCATCGGCGTCCCCAAGACGCAGCAGTGCAAGTTGGTCGGCGAGATCACGATCATCCAAAGTTTCGATGACGTGCTCCACATGATCTTGGCGAGCTTCCATCAACCCATCTTTCACACGGAGTTTCGCTCGCAACGTTCAGACGGAGAAGATACTCAAGCGGGGGCTTGTCCGACTTCCTCCGCGCGTAATAATACTGTCTCGCGACAGACACGCCTAGGCCACAGTACTGCATCTGGAATTCCCGAAGGAGGTCCTTCCAGTTACTGCGGGTTGTGCGGCCTAACTGGCGGTACCAGTAACGCGCCGATACCGAGAGCAGATCTCGAAAGACAAGGCACTTCTCCTCCTCGGGAGCCTGGTCGCGTACGAACGCTGACTTCGCTTTGCTCAGCCATGATCTCGCACGATCATCATCATGGTCCTTCCCTGAGAATTCTTTCAACTCCGAGATCGCCGATACTCGAATGCGTGGAGCAACAGGCGTTTCCGCCGTGGCGGTAGCCGTTACTACTGCAGCGGTGCGGCGAGGTACGGCGACGTCCATCGCGTCTGGATCGAACTCATGGATCGATTCCATATCGACGTCTGGGATTTCAGGCGTCGGCCGCACTGGTGGGCTTGCGGAATCGGTCTCAAGTCCTGGTATTTCAAGAAGTTGTCCATCGGCACGTGGAAGTATGACTCGAGCTTTTCAGTTGTGAAGACCATCTGGCCAGTTGCCGTGGGTCCAGCAACTCGACTTGTCACAGAGGTCAGATGGGTGATCGGCACCGCCGGTTGTGCAGGAGCGCTGGGATACATCGGGCGTCCCGTGCGCGGATGCAGCATCGCGGCACTTGAGGGTCCGAGCGTCATTCGCTAGGGCCCGCTTGAGGCGTCCGATCCAACTTCATAGGTCGCAGACCCATAACTCGACGATCCAGTGTGATACTCGGTGGAGTGAGTTGGTGGCTGACTCTCAGTCTTCACCGCACGACCGCCGACCACAGCTGACAGCTTTTCATAGAAGGTCGTCAGCGTACGCAAGATCGCGTCCTGTTCGAGGTCAAAGAGGTCTTCAGCGTCGAACGCCTGCGCGACTATCCCTGCTTCTTCCAGCAGACGCAGCATTGCATTCACGGCATCCAGCTTGTACGTGACCACTGGTAGGGCCTTCACCGGTCCCTTCCAGTCCCCAAGCAGGTGTAGCTGCGTGATCATCATCACCGGGTTCCGGGCCATGAACGTGTGGAGCTCCTTCTTGTGGTACGCGGCGTCCAGTTGCTCTTCAGGCCACGTCGAAGACCCACCACGATCTTCACATCAGAGTCTGACGCCTTCAGTTTCTTCCGCCCAGTCTTCGTCGGCGTCTTGGAGCTCGGACGCGAGGCTGGCGGAGTGGTGGTGGTGGTGGATGAAGGTTCTTCGGTTTTCACCGGATCACGATTCACATCGCGACCCACGGGTGCCCCGAGGGGGCATAGGGAGGAGGTGAGGTTTTCTCATCCAGATCCGGATCCGGATCTTCATCTGTTCTGTCAGCAGAGCTCCTCTAGGGCTCGGCTGATCTGGGGATCTTGCTGGATTCAGCGGCGCCGTCGTCGATCCCGACTCCATCGACGCCTGGGTCCTGACTTGCGCATCTTCTTCTTGTGACTTACGGTGACATCCTGAGTCACCAGAAGATCCGGGCACGCGCACCATTGTGATGTAGCAGGGCAGCGAAAACGCGATCGCTGGCCACTAACACACGGTGCCCAGACTACCGACTAGGTGAGAAGAAATTCAGCATCCACACGGACTATCGGAGTATCCCCTCCGTAGTCGGTAGTCTGGGCGCTGTGCGTTAGTGGCCAGCGAACGCGTTTTCGCTGCCCCGGCACACCACACTGTAGACGTCCGTGTGCGGCGTCACATCCTCTGCGATGCACTGTAACGGGGCGTTCCCCGTTACAAAAGTAGGTACACACCGCAGTCTGATTGGCTGTGACGTGGCGCTATGTCATTGGACAATAGTCGCCCGTGTAGGTACATATTAGCCAATTAGCGTGCAGCATCCCAAATGGTGGCTGGCAGCTAACCTAGGCTTAAATTCGGTTTTGCGACCGAACTTAAATATCACTCAGAGTTAATTTTGCTCTTAACCAACGAGTCTTGACCTCAAGCCCCAAGACTGTGCTTCCTCAACACCCAGCGAAAGCTTACATAACGGCACGCTTTGGCCCCGTTACACCTGGTATCACTTCGTAGTCCTTCCAACAACCACGAACGCTGAGCGCGACGACGATCGAAGGGACGTCAGGCGCATCTGGAACATGAGCAGCTCCCCACCTGACGCGAATCGAGTGGGAGCGGCTTCATCGCCTATCACAGATCTCCGGCGAAGCAGTGATCACGGCACTGCTGTTATCGGGGTCGGAACACAACAACGCCTTGCAGCTCAAGCGTTCATTGCTCGCGAGCATGCAGACGCACGTCTGCAAGCGACAAGTTCCGCGCAGCCGAAGGTGAACAGGCCGACATCGTCAAACTCGATGTCTCGAGCTACATCGGCGAAGGCACCAAGCGCATGGCGCTGAACCTCTGGTTCAGCGAAGTCGATATGGCTGTCGACGCGCGACAGCTCTCGTCTGAGCTTGCCCAGACCAATTTCTTGATGTCGAAACTGTCGGGCAAAGCCAAAGAATGGGCGCTCGGTCGCCCTGTTGCAGATCCGTCGTGATTCACGACGATGGACGAACTCAAGGACGATGTGCGACTCGCTTTCGAGCCGCCACAAGATGAGGTTCAGCAACGGACAGCCTTCTAGACCTGAAGCAGGGCAAGCTGTCGATGAGAGACTGTATCCAGCGCGCTCGTCATCTGGTGTCATGCATCTCGGATAACCCGATCGACATGACGACGCAGGTTCATGTTTTTGTGACGGGTATGAACGCTGGCTTCCAGCGTTTCTACTTGACGCGGAAGCCTGCCGCGTCATTGGAGGAGGCATTTTCTACGGCGTTCCGTGAAGGCCACAGCGTCACGGCCTCCCGAGCGTTCCTGCCGTCGGCTCCACATGATGACAACGAGGCGGCGCCGATGGAGATCGACGCGATTGAGTCGAACTCGGCGCGATAATACACGTCGTCTTCGACATCTTCGAGCTGCGGACGTGGACGCGGCGGCTTCTGCGGACAGCGACCCATGATGTGCTATCGCTGTCGCAAGCCTGGCCACCGCACGGCAGGTTACCGCGCGCCGGCTCCCGTGCTCACCACCGTCGATGAATTCGACGATCATGTCTACTCAGTACCGCCAGAAAACGGATGCGACCAGTAGGCGCGGGGCGCCCTACTGGACTGAGGGAGGGTTTGCGTTCCTTGGTGGCGGAACCCCTCCTAGCCCCGCTGAGCTGTACGCACAGCTGAACGCTACCACCTCGAGCAGCGACAAGAGACTGATCATCCTCTGTCTCCACGTATCGGGCGCTCACCGTCCCGTCCATGTCCTGTTGGATTCCGGCACGACGAACAACTTTGTAGCGCCGAGAGACCTACGAGTCCGTGAAGGACCCGGCTCAATAATCGTCAAGTATGCAGACGGTAAGACGCGGCAGCTGCCGCGTCGAAGTGTCAACTTCGCTTACTCGTTTGATGACTTCTACGGGGACGACGAATTCCTCGTGATCGAACTGGGTGGATCCTTCGATTCCGTCGTCGGGATGCCGTGGCTCTCGGCATCAGCAGAACGTCGACTGGCTGAGTCGTACGGTCCGACCTCGTGACAGCGACGTCGATGCGGTGCCAGCGTTTCTCCGGTCGTCCACCAACAACCTTTGGCAACACGTTGCCGTCATGGATTCAGACTCCATGACACTAGCGAGAGCGATGGCCTTTCGTGCGCAGCGTGTAACAATGTAACGTAGGCCGACTCTAGATCGCAGTAGCGACAGAGTTAGAGTCGTGCGGTTGAGCAGGGGCCCGCACAAGAATATCGTGGTCGAGCAGCGGCTCCTGCACGAGAACGTCGCGGTTGAGCTGGGGCTCCCGTACAAGAAAGACGCGGTCGAGCAGAGGCTCCCGCATGAGAAGGTCGCGGTCGGCAGTGGCTCGCGACAGGGGGATAAGAAGTGGCGCAAGCAGTAGAACAAGCATAGGGGCCTCGTCCGTCGCTCCAAGCACGACTCTGACTCAGAAGGTGGGGCGCCCGACGTTGAGGTGCTCAACGTCATCGAGCACTTTGGCACTGAATATCATCATCGTCAAGTGCGTGTCGCGAATCCCCGCGATCTGCCTCTGCGCTGACTCAGCTTCTAGGCATGTCGTGGAAGCATTTTCTGCGATACCTCAAGCATGGTGAGATCGAGCAGTTGTGCATGATCACGGCCTCGGGCCCAGTCGCCGGTGAACCCATCGCTGTTCCTGCGTCTGCCGACTTAGTTGCCGCGGTGAACGCCGTGGTCTCATCTGTCAGCGATACGCTAGGTAGACACGAGCGGCCTGAAGATGCTGAACCCAAGTCAGCACGCAAAGAGCGCTTTGCTTCCCAGCACTCCTTGCCTCTGGCAACCCGGTCTACGACCTCGCCCGTGAGTTTGCAGACGTGTTTCCGGACAAGATCCCGGCCGCGCTTCCTGGCGACCGAGGCGTGCAGCACGAGATCGACCTCGTGCCAGGCGCGAAGTACTGCGTGACGCGGCAGTGGCCACTTCCTCGGGATCAGGTGCAAGCTATTAATGACTTCTTCGAAGGTCGTCGCCAAGATGGACACGTGTGGGAGAGTATTCGAGTCCGACCTTCTGCGTGAAGGCCACAGGGGGATCGTCCACGCCGTCAACAAGCTTAACGATGCTACGATCCCGGCAAAGACCCCATTCCTACGCAAGGACACCATTCTCGACTCGATGGCAGGTAGCGAGTCTATAGCGCCATCGATTTAACCGATGGCTTCGATCTGATCCTGATGCGTGAGAGCGGCGTGCCTCTCACAGCGTGAGCACGCCGAGCGACATGCGGTGGAAATGGCAGGTCATGCCGCAAGGGCTGAAAATGCCCCTGCCATCTTCAACCGAATAGTGTCGCAGGTACTCCGGCCGCTTCGAGACTTCGCTCCGAGCTACTTCGACGACATTTTTGTGCACAGCAAGGCAGAGCCGGGTCGCTCTGCCGTCGAAGTCCACCTGGATCAGCTCCATTGCGTCTTTGAGACAATGCGTACAAAAAGCTGTACGCGAACCTGCGCAAGTGTGTGTTCTGCGCACCCAAGATTCCGATGCTCGGCTGCTACGTGAGTAAGGCTGGCGCTCGTTAAGATCCTGAAAATATCTTGTCGATCTGTTCCAGGCCAGTGCCCAGGAACATAAGGAAGTCCAACAGTGGCTCCGACTTGTCAACTATCTGCACACGTACACGAAGAACTTCGCGGCGAAAGTCCGCCCCTTTCCCATCTGCTCAAGAAGGACGCTGAAAGGTCCTGGACCTCGGTGGACCAGACATCGTTCGACGCCGTCAAAGAGAGCATGGCTTCGGCGCCAGTTCTGGCGCTCCCGGACCACGACAAGGCCTTCTACGTTGTCTGCGATGCGAGCGACTTCGCCATCGGCTGCGCACTCATGCAGCTCGACGACGAAGGTCGTGAACGCATCGTGAACTATCAGTCACGACAGCTGAAGCCGGCGGAGCGAAATTACCCGGTCCATGACAAAGAACTGCTAGCAATGCGCTATGCCGTCGTCAAATTTTCGAGTCTATCTCCGGAGCGAACATACGTTCGCCTGTACACCGACCACGCATCGCTGCGGACGGCTACCAAGAGCCCGCATCTGTCACTGCGCATGACGCGGTGGCTGTCATTCTTCGCAGAATACAATTTTGTTGTACACTACAAGCCTAGGAAGTCAAACATCCTCGCCGACGCGCACTCTCGCCGGCCTGACTACGACCCACGTTCTGGGTCGTTCCCGGTGGTCGATGCGGATGCCGACGACGATTGTGCGATTTGTGTGGCGTCAGGCGTCAACGCGTTCTCTGTACACGATGCCGGCTCACTGCGGCAGCAGATTGCGACCGCGTATGAAGCGGACGTGTTCTACTCCGGCGTCATCAACTATCTACGCGACCCTCCGAGAAAGATCTGCGCCGTCTGACGACGCCTATGCGCGCTTCGATCGCGCGCTACAGCTTCGACGGTGATCTGCTATATTACGGTATTGATCGCGATGACCCTCCTCGGGTCGTCGTCCAATGCGAAGATGATATTCGCGCCCAGATCCTTCACGAGTACAACGACAGCCCGAGAGGTGGACACCTCGGTGGCGAGAAGACCTACGTCGCGCTCCCGCGCGACTTCTACTGGTCCCACATGTGCAAGTGGGTCCGCAACTGGGTTCGTTCCTGTGAAGCGTGCCAGCGTGTGAAGCCGGCACCTTCGTCGCTGGCTCCGCTGCGACCTCTTCCAGTGGCGTCCGACGAATAGTCCTCCGTCAGTACGGATTTTATCTTCGGACTTCCGCCCGATGTAAAGGGCGATCGGGCATCCTCGTGTTTGTGGACCGCTTCAGCAAGATAGTGCATGTTGCTCCGGTCGCAGCTACGGTTACGGCAGACGAGTCCGCAGCGATCTTTGTCGATGTCATCTCGGTCTTCCATCCAGTATTGTGTCGGATCGCGATCCGCGCTTCACGTCGGCCTTTTGGATTCGCCTGTTCCAGCTGCCTGGTATGCGGCTGTGCATGTCCACATCCGCCCATCCTGAGACTGACGGCCAGACAGAGCGTGCGAATCGCGTGCTAGAAGCCGTGCTTCTTAGCTACGCGACATCCTACGCGTCCTGGAGCGAGTTCCTGCCCATGGCCGAGTTCGCACTGAACAATTCGGTGCACGCATCCACAAGGCTGGCGCCCTTCTTCGTGAACAACGCGCGTCACCCTCGCGTTCCGGCTTTACTTGCTGTGGCGATACCCACAGCAGCGCGTGATCCTAAGTCTGGTGGGGGAGGACCCCGCCTTTGGCGGCATCGAAGACGACTTCTGGTTCAAGTGGCTTCGGTTCAAGTGACGACCCAAGTATCAACGCGCTGACAGAGTGGACGGCGCAGACACTGACCAACCCATCAGCGTCGACACGGGCGACTGCCTACCCTGTGTCACGAGATCCTGCGACTGGCTCTCTGTCACCAGTGGCCAACTACGACCCTAATGAGATCCCTGCAGCGGACGAGACCGCTGCACTCCAGACTTCCTGTTGCATCGGCAATCCATCGTCCGATACGTGCGAGACGCCATTGCAATCGCCGTCGACAAGCAGAAAGAGAACGCAGACAAACGAGGACGCAAGATCATGAAAAAATTTTAAGTTGGCGACCGTGTATTATTATCGGTCACGGGAATCGCAGCAAGCGCCGTGACGAACCTGGGAACAAACAAACTGCGTCCTCGCTACATCGGTCCATTCAATATCGTAGCCGTACTCTGTAACGTCTACACGCTAGACATACCTACAGCCATGCGTCTTCACCCTTCGTTCTACGTCGGCCGGCTCAAGCGCTACTATTCGGCGACTAGCCCGAACGAGGAATCGCAGCACCGTCCTGCTGCGACGGCGCGGGTTCATACTTCGACGTCCGCGGCTTCTTCGGCGCCGGCTGCTTCGGCGCCAAACCACCCTCGTGGCGCATCTCGAAGAACTGGCGCTTATACGCCTCGTGGGACTACTCGATCGTCTGCAGTCGCGCCGCCTGGCGGGCCACTTCATCCCGGAGACGCTCCGCTTCTTGCTCAGCCTCGAGCGCGCGATCGGTCGTCATGTCAACCTCGGCCCCAGAAGCTCGAGACGTCCAAGACTGATCGGCGCCGGCGGAGCCACGATCGGCACAGCAGCACGCGGCGGCGTCTGCGGCGGACCCAGACTCGGCGGCTGCCGCGCAGCAGCATGCCGCGGCGTCTGTGGCTCGGACTCCGACAGAGATACCGGCGCTTCCCGGACAACATCTTGGTCCCGAGCGTCGTGGCGGGGCCCCACGACGAGTGACTTTCAGCGTGACGGTCCTCCCCGCTGATGGATAGCGCTGGACCTCAGCGCTGCATCGTGGACCATCTCGTCGAGCATCTCGAACGCTTCCCCAGTAGACGCAGCGCTCTCCACCGCGCCAGTGCCATTCCACACTCCCCGAGTATCTCGTTCGCTGGCTCGGGTTCCTACCCAGTGATGATATGTGGGAGCTCCGAGCCAGCTTGTTACTCGACGCTCCGGATTTGGTCGCGGCGCCCTCTCTCGACCTCCGGCTGGTGCAGTGTCGTCCAGATCTGCGGTGCTTCGATCGGATCCGTCGCACGCGCAAGTGCGGGCTCATTACACACGTGCCTAGCCTGGTCGAGCGGAGCTCGTAACAGCCGATGATACGGCGGATACCGTCTCCAAGAGGAGCCAATTCGACATCAGCACTCCAATCTCCGGCGGATGGACGTCGCGTGGCCGACGAACAGTGCGGGCACCTTTCCTGCACGTTCACGAAGCAGTAGCGGTCTTCGTCATAGCACATGTTGTTGAGGTCCTCGCGCAGCGTGCCCAGGCCGTATCGACTGCTCGCGCCGTATCAAGACTCCGGCGAAGTCCGGATCAGCGTTCCAGCGACGAATGAAGGCGTTCTATGACAGTCGCAGCGAGTCCTCGCGAACCCTTCGACTGGCTTACCGCGCGGAAGCGGCGGACCTACTCGCACATCTCGTTTGCTGGGGTTTACCGCGCCACTGGTGTAATATAAATCCCAGTGCGCGAGTTCATTCTCGATGCCCTCGCGGGCGTTTGGTGGCTGTCCCCCGTCGCCATCTCCGTCGCTTGTGTGCTGCGAAGCCGAATGCGTTTTGCGGCCTTGCTCGCGTCGAGATCACTCGTCACTTTAAGAGCGTGCTCAAGCCAACGCTCAAGAGACCACTATTGTCGCTGTCACTGTCGCACAGCTATCACGGCATTCAAGTCCCGTTGCCCCGGCTCGGATTGTCCAAGCTGTAGTGTTCTCTTGTCTTAGTCTTTTCTGCGTTTTCTCTTAAGCAGTCGGGTGTCTGCTACCTCAAGTGGGGGTCATGTAACGGGGCGCTCCCTTTACAAAAGTAGGTACACGCCACAGTCCGATTGGCTGTGACGTGGCGCTATGTCATTGGACAATAGTCGCCCGTGTAGATACATGTTAGCCAATTAGCGTGCAGCACCCCAACTGGTGGCTGGCAGATAACCTAGGCTAAAGTTCGGTTGTGCGACCGAACTTAAATATCACTCAGAGTTATTTTGCTTCTAAACCCAACGAGTCTTGGTCTCAAGCCCAAGACTGTGTTTCCTCAAAACCCAGCGAAAGCTTACGTAACGGCACGCTTTGGCCCCGTTACATGCACACGCCGCGCTTGGCCTCGCACGCTGCCTTCTGCCTCTTGTACCATGCCATTCGGTCTCAGTACCTGGGGCATGGAAGCCACATGCCATCACTTCGACTTTAGACGTAGCCATTTTGCATTTTTACATTCTAATTCGGCCGCAGCTTCCGTAGCTGCGTCTCTCGGATGAAGAAGAGGAAGGTGAAGAAGTTGCTCACTCATAACGAAAATGCGCCGAGTGGGTGGCTCCCATCAGGAAGCGCCTTCGAGCAATCGTTGATGCGTGGACGTCGGCTCTTCTAACTGGCAACGTTCTTGTTTTGAGTATGGAACTGATGAGCTGAGTGCCACATTTTCTTGAAGTCTAAATATCGAGAAAAAATGTTATTGTCTCTTTCACGCTTGCATGCTGTCTCTGTGCAGACATGTCATATCTCTGTGCGCCTTGGACACGTTCAGCTTCCTTATCCTGTCTGATTGCTGGTTTGTTTGACAGGATAGACTGTTCAGGACACGATAGCATCGGCAGTACTATCAAGGGGTGGGGTTTGCCTGAGCTTTGTAACGGGGTACGATAATTTTTACCTTGGGTTTACTAGAGTAGCCCTTCCCTTTGATACAGGATAGTTCGACCGACAGGCGCAACGAAAATGCTTCGGTCTCGGGGGGTGAAATTGCATTGAAGCTGGTAAATTCCAAAATAATAATTTCAAGTGGAAATTTTAATAATTTATTGTCTTGAAATTATTTTTACCGACCACCGCTCCCAGGGTCGCCGGAGGTCGTTGAGTCTGCGGTGTTTGTGGTGGTGCTCCATAATGACAAGGCGAAGGACTGGACTTCCATGGGCAAGGATTTGATTCACGGTGACGGCGGCAACTGATGGTTCGACAAGTCCTTTAACCTAGATCAGCGTTGCGGGCATCAATGCTGAGCACGCGTGGGCGGATGCACCGGTGATGGCCCACGCGTGGGAGCACGTGTACACGAAGCAGTGCTACACGATGCCGTACGATGACGAGGGCAACGCGTTGGTGGAGACGGACGTTGAGCGCACGTCGAAGTTACCCTTGTACAGACTGCCGCAGTGGGGATTTTCAACTGGCTTGGACACTGCAGTACTAAAGTCATTTACAGACGCAAAGACCGCTATTGCTGACTTTGATCTGAAGGTGATCTCCCACACCGACTACGGTAAGGGACTGATAAAGAAATTCCGCGTGAGCCCCGACGCATTCATTCAGATGGCTCTGCAGCTCGCCTACTATCGCAACTCGGGGCACCATCACGCAGACCTACAAATCCAGCATGACTCGCTTGTACCGCGACGGTCGGACGGAGCCTGTACGTCCTGTGACCGACGAGTCCAAAGCGTTTGTGCTGGGTATGGTAGATCCGAAGCTCTCGGACGCAGAGAAACTCAGCTTCTCCAATGCGCTTGCGAGGTGCACTAGGATAGCTACCGCAACGTAACGAGCGGGAAGGATATCGACCACCTCTTCATTTTATTCTGCGTGTCGGTGGGCTTCAACATCAAGTCAACATTTTTGAACAGTGCGCTTAGCGGTCCGTGGCGTCTCTCGACGAGGCAGCAGCCACAACAGCAGACGGATAACTGGAGGCTTGTGGATATGGCATTGGATGGCTCCAAGTTCTCGCTGGATGATGCTCGTTGGCCAGGTGGAGACTTCGGCCCTGTGGCTCAGGATGGCTACGGAGTCAGCTACATGGTCGCAGGAGAGGACATGCTTGGTTTCCACATTTCAAGCAAGACCGCTTGCCCGTCGACGAGCTCCGACAAGTTTGCGGGCGACACCGAGCAGCCCGAAGGAGTAGGTATCGGAAGATAGAGCGTTGACACTGCGGTCAGAAGTAGCACATGGATTGCGTCTTGACACTAGTCGCCAAGTACGACTATCATGTGTAGATCGGGATCTGCTCAAACAAAAGAATTGAGGACGTTAGTCGCATTAAATAAACCCATTTTCTGTGTTGGCGCAGCTTCGACGACACACCTCCCAATCTACTTCTTATCATAAATGTTGGTCTAGCGAGCATGTCTGAAGAGCTTCAAGGAACATATATTGTCATTTAGTGTCCTAACGACTATCATGTCCAAACCTCTAGGCAACTGACTCGTTATGAGGTGGTCACAGCTTGGGAGAGTTTAGTGAACTCTGCTTCAGATTTGTAACCCCCGGAGAGGATTAGTGTACACTGTGATAGGCCCTCATGTAGGACGCCTTGTACGCTTGGTACAGCTTGTACACCTCATTGTCCTTCGAAGTTAAGCTTGAGATCATTAACTTTTCCTTAATCTGAGCGGGCGTTTTTCCCTTTGACAACCAGTTTGTAATCCGCTGGGTCGGCGTTCTCAAAGTGCCTCCCCTCTCTTCATCGTTGTCCCCGTCGAGCTCGTCTTCGTCGTCAGAGTCCAGATCATCGAAGTCGTCCGAATCACTGAACTCGTCCGTCTTGGCGCTTCGAAGAAGTCTCTTTCCAGCACCGTCGGTGGGGGCAGCATTATTCGACTGAATCAGATCGCCAGAAGTCGTCTTCAAAAGTTTGGTCTGCTCCGTGCTCGTAGTAGCCAAAGCAGTGTCGCACCTCGTGAGGACAGCGACCGCGGTCGCAAGCAGGAAGTAGCTGAAGCGCATGGCTGGAGACTGGGGTGTAGGGGTTTTGGAAGCTTGTTTGTTGGCTGGAGCGCAAATTGCAAAGTGAGACTCTATTCAACCGAGAAAAAGTCTGCACACTACACACTGCGCCTTTCGATCGGCAACAGTAACTATCCACGCTGCACAGGTACGGATACAACGTTGGTTTGCTCCGCTGTGGACTTCGTTGTTTGTCGTTATCGAGCCTTTCTCTACCGACTCTACCGCCCCAAGTCCTGCTGTCTGTCGCAGCTCCGAAGCTCCGCCACTACATGCACTGCTCGTTGTCGGCGAGATTACGGCGAGGATTTCCTGGCCGTAATCTCGCCGACAACGAGCAGTTGTCGGCAAGATTACGGCCAGGAAATCCTCGCCGTAATCTCGCCGCCTAAGGCGACCTGGTGGTCTGATTAAACTTGGATTGTCGTCAGAATTAGCGGTGCTGTGATATGCTTGGTTATAGAGCGAGCGCCGGACACGGCCGATTTTTCACTTTGGCTGCAAACTGTCCTACCGTTCCAAAAATCATTTGAAGATGGTATATTGCACATCTACTTCTCGATGGATCCTTGATCGTCAAAGTAAACTTGTCCAGCTTATTACACAATCCTCGGGTGTGCATCGAAGCTGCGACATACTTCTCACAACAGTGTATATCGACTCGATAATGATACTGTTGGGACCCTCTCAGCCCTGCAAACCGGCCTTAGCAAACCAACCGATTGTAGTTTCTGCGGGATAGCCTGTGCTGAATAGGACCCGGTCGTTTGCATGGAGCTCGCTTAGATTGGCTTTTGTGGGCTGCAAAACTCCACTCCCCTGTGGAGTCTCACTTTGTAATCTGCACCCCAGCGAACACACAAGTTTCCAAGACCCCCAACGCACCAGCCACCAACCATGCGCTTCAGCTACTTCCTGGTTGTGGCCGCGGTCGCTGTCCTTACGAGCTGCGACGCTGCTTCGGCGACAACGGACACGGAGCAGACCAAGATCGCGAATGTCGATGTTACACCGTTGGTGCACACGGTCGATTCTGTCAGTGGCAAGCGGCTCCTTCGCAGCTACAATGCTGTGGACGAAGATGACGAGATTGAGGCTTCGGGCGATGGCAAGGAAGAGGACGATGGCGACGAGGAAGAAGAGGAGGAGAGGTGGAAGATGCCTAAAACGCCTGCTGAGAGATTTGCCAAGTGGTTATCAAAAGACAAAGAGCCCAGTACGATCAAGGTCAAGTTGGGCATCACGGATTCCACGCCTCGCGACAGCTCAGCTTGGAAGCTGTATCAAGCCTACTGGGTGGCTTGGCTCAAGAAATACCCAAGCGGCATTGTGATGTGATTCAGCTGAGAAAATTCGCACGTAGTGGTAGATCGTTTGGAGATACACGTACACGCACGGCGGCAAAGCGGGTTCTTGGTGTCATCCACTCCCTCCACGTGTTGTGAGGACATAATGGATCACTTTCACTTGTTTTCTTCACCGCTCATATGGATAGGAATGGCTTGGTTAAGTATAAGAGATTAGACACCTTTTGCTCACGTATTTTACGGGGAAATGTTGACATGGCCAGGACATCGGGATAGGGGTGTGCAAGACCGGGCCAACTTCTTCGTCAAAAGTTTTCGCTCTTCACGGATAACGTGGCCCCCTTTCGGTAAGAACCAAACTCGTCAAAGCTGAAGGAATTCGCAGCATATATAGATAAAAATTCATTACATTTCAAAGGTTATTTGACAAGAAATCACTAATGCCGTGCGTTGCCCGGAGAAGCTCTGGATATTTGTATCGCTGGCAAAAACATTTTTCGGAAATAGACACACTTTTAAGCAGCTTCACAACTGAAGTGCCAGCGACAGGAGCCTCGATCCAAGCAGCTGCACCAGCGACCCAAGCAGTACGAGCGACCGATGTATCCACTATGGCGATTAACAGTTGTTAGATGCAGCATCTTTCGTGTCCGTCTTATTCTTCCTTTGCTTGCAACCTTAAACTTTCTCGAAACACGTCTTCACTTGGAACGAAGTACTCCAGAAACTGTTTTGTGAGGGGTGTCATAAGATATACCTGACGTAAAGTTTTGACCCGGGTGACAGCATCATAAAATGACGATCACTGAGGTGAACGTCGTGTCGGGTGTCGAAGAGGAGCAAGAATCATCCTGTCAACGGTCAATCCTTGACATTTTTCAGTAGTAAGAGAGTATGGAAGCACCAGAGGTACTTGACGTATGCATACATAATTAAGTGAACGCAGCGCAGGTGCCGGCGACAGGCCCAGTAACCAGAGCAGCAAAGCGGCGTGCTGATGAAGAAGCACAGCAGGCGCAGTGAGAGAACGCTGACGGTCAGTAGTGACGGCGAACCAGTCCAAGGACCAGCGACGACAGGCGATGCAGTTCAGCACAGCCCGACGACCAGTGCAGGTGACAAACGGCTACAACCAGTGACGGTGGTGGACAACGCCGTGACACAGCAAACGACGGCTTGTGGTAACGACGTGCAGGCGCCGGCGACGACGGGTGTCGGCAGTACGGTACAGTCCAGTCGGCAGTGAAAGGTACACAGGTACAACCAGAAACGTCGACAGTGAACGGTGCCCAAGCGCCACAATCACATGTACCAACAGCGAGCGGTGTACGACAGCGACAGTCAGCAGCTTCAGCAACGAGAGGTGGCGACGGTGGTATTCGTCGTCAGAAGGCAAGAAAAGCCGGCAGTCGGTGATGAACAGTGCCGACGACAATCAGCAGCGCTCGATGGTGAAGCATCGCGATAGTAACAGTCAGAAACAACGAGCAGCGAACCAGCAAGTTCCACATCGGTAAAGCAAGACAACAGTCAGTGCAGACAAACGGCAGGCGAGTACAGGCGACAAGGTGGTGCAGAACAGAACGACGACCGACCGACGTGCAGTGGAGACGCGGGCGACGAGTGCAGGACCGCGGCCTAAGTCTACCAAGTCAATGTTACATGAATGTTGTACGAGTGTGGCCTATTGTGAGGTCGTATGAAGGTTGTTAGGGTCCGGATGGGTCAACATTCACCAATTTGCGATAAGAAGTGAGACAGGTATTCGATTTCTCGACCGTTTATGATATAGGTTCAGGTTTCGTTAAATTACGAGATGTACTGCGATATGCGGTTAAACAAGTTTGGCGAGGGTCAGCGATCCCACCTAAACTCTGGATAATAAATATCCAGAGAATATCTCGAGCATTAGCCAAATGGACGGCAATAAATTGGGACGCCAACGCGCGTGGCTCCAGTGTAGACCTCGGCGAATATGGTGTGCCGACTTAGCTATCCAAGGGAGAAGCAGCTCCCTGCTATATTCGAGTCAGCAGTGCACCAAACGAAGCTTCCCCACGCCCGCACATTCAAGCTCTACTACTTCAGCTGGATACATAGACTCCGGCAGCCCAAGAACAACAGCAAGGTATCCACGAATCCAGGAGCAGCAGCGCAGTGGCGAGTGTCAGTTTTTGTGGTCATAAAACCAGGTCCAACGCTCCGCTCCGGACACAATCGGTGCTCTGTGGTCACCCGCAGTCCCGCTCGACGCCCAAGGTCGCCCAAAACACAGCAGCAGGTATTGCTACATGAGACGTTCCAGTTGTCCTCGTCGAGCTGTGGAAGTTAGCACAGCTCTATGACTTTTAACGCGAACTGCGATTTATTGTTGATGAACAAAATGAGTAATTTACGTGAGCAAAAGGTGTTAAATCTTCTCAGGCGCATAGAACGTAACACAAAAAGGCGAGGAATTTAAATAAACCTGTATATATCTACTGGTTTCGTTGTCAGCGGAGTAGAACCCTGTTCAGTTCGCTTAGAGGGTATCAGCAAGCTAAAAAGCGTACTTATCAACTGTAGACCGAGCCCTACGGAAGGCCGCCGAGATAAAATGCTCTGTTGTTGCCTCTGATGTTGCCTGCGCTGTTGGCCATTTCTCAATCCGTCAGATGCAGCCCCTTCAACGTCCGCCAACGCCAAGCTATATACTTTAACCGCCGTCTTGACGTTCGTCTTGGCAGCTGAGACTCAACAGGGAACTCTCCGTGCGCGAAAACGACCACGAGGAGCGAGAAACCGGTGGACGCCTGAAAGAGGAAAGGAAGTGCGGAGGCGGCTCGTTTTCACAGGATAATCGCTAGCGTAGAGGACGTGAAGAACAACTATACCAAGTAGAGAAGATTCACGCAAAGCACTGGGTGAATTTGCAAACGTGGAATTTGATCCAATTGGTCGGATACCCTGGAAACCGTCTAAGAACATCCGTGGAAAATTCGGCTGCCTTTCGAGCGAGAAGCAGTGCATTTCGTCTGATGTATCAGTCGACGCGCGACCACTTCCAATTCAGACGCCGACCACTCAAGCCGACTCCTGGACTTCGAGCTGCCGCCGAAGATAAGTTGCGGGGGCTACTGGAAGAGCCGCAACCCCCTGCATTCAAGAACCAAGTGTGCTGGGCGAAGGGACGCGGGGGTTGATCGCGACGCCCCAAGCAAGCATGATGAAGCACGGCAGCGCTGGTGACAAGATGAACCGAGGGAAGGCGGGTCAAGGCGCTGCAGACAGCGCAGGAGGCGCTCAACAAGAAGGTGGCTGGACCGACGTGAACAACCACCAGCGTAAAGGACAGGCAGCGAGGAGCAAGTTGCCCGAAAGTGCGAACAAGGGAAAAGGAACGAAGGGTCTGAATGAACCTAAACGCTCCCCAAGGAGCCCACGGACAACAAGATGGGGACGACCGGCTCAAAGAGTAGTGGAGACGCCAAGCAAGGAGGGGAGGCCTCGAGCAAGGGACCATAATCTTCCTCCAGCTGAAAAAGTATCTGCAGTCGGACGTGGAGCCATTGCATGTGTGAAAACCACACTGCGGCGGAAGGTAGCGGCAGCAGACAGGCGGTATGCAGAGTACAAGGCCAAGAGTGAACTAAAAAACAAGACGTCGGCAACGACGGCCACGAGAGATAATGGATGAATGAGATCACGGCAGCGCAACAAGCGTACTACAAGGAGCTAAGGAGCTACTGCGAGCTCGCCAACAAGGAAGACCAGGTGAGACTGGTGCGACTTGAAGGATTGATCCTGACAGAGAAACTACCGCAGAAAAAGTCGAGACGAGACTCTGCTTCCTGCATTTCAAGGAAGAGCCGGAGGAACCGAGGACAGCGCCGGCAGTTCCGCAGCTGGTGGGGTTTTACCTCGGAGTTGTCACGAACGGTGCGCTTGTGTTGGGAGCAGTAACGAACACTGTGCCGGCCCAAAACCTATGGAGACAGACGCGGAGCACAAGAGACTGCTGGCGCTGTGCCAGGCCCCTGCGGAAGCTCTAACCATGCTCCGACCCCAACCGGCCGACGAAGAGAAGGCTTTGGAGTGGGTGGTGAAGCATGAGCTCGAGCTGCAACGTCCACCGGGTTTCCTGGTGGAGATCATGACGCCAGAGAACGGATGGTCTTCAAGGACTCATGCAAGGCTCTGGAGTACCCACTCTATGCGCATTTGGAGCCGGGCCAACGTTTCAGCGAAAACAACACGAACCAAGCGCTACTGTCCCATATGTACGCGGGGACGGCAGCGGCAGTCTCACTCAAGTCAGACATCTGCGCATTCAAGCAAGATATCTCCAGGATCTTAATCCTTGCCAAGAAGGGCTCGTCAAGGTGGCTTTCAAAGGCAAGCAGACTGCGGCGAAATGGGTGGGATGGCACCTACCTCTCACGGGGAAGCTGCTACCGATCGTCGACTATGTAGCCCAGGGGCGCAAGCTAAGACGTCCAAGAAGAAGTTACGGGTGGACTCATACTTCTTCACGGCTGAAGTACGCACTGGTGTACTCAACTGCCAGAACCTATACTGGATCCTGACCAGCAAGCTGTCGCTAAAGGTAATTGACATGGACCATCCGGAGATGCCAGGGTTCGGCAGAAACGACAAGCAATGGATCGTGAGGATTAAAGCTGTCCTCAATACGGAGAAGCACAAGGGGCTGGCCGCCATGACGTGCGGAGCCGTGGAGATAGGCATACATCACCACGAAATCCATATAAACTGGCCGTGCAAATACTGCTTCGCCCCAGGTCATCCGACAAAATTTTGCAAAGTCTCACATGCAGGACTCGATGAGTGCAAGCGTCGACACGTGGCGACGATCCCAGGCAAGATGCCGTCGTAAACTGGACGTAATGCAGCCAAGGCCCTAGGAGCGGACCAGCTAGAGTCCATGGCTCAGCTCGACGAGTTCCTGAAGAAGGTGAGTGCTGCATCTGGAGCAATTGCAGCAGCAGCCCAGGCCAAGCAGAAGAGCGAGAAGGAGACGGAGGCGAATGAGGAGACCAACGAGGCGAGGCGGAGGTTGACAGAGCCATACCGTCACTTTCGGAGGACCGGATGCAGCAGCGATTGGAAGGCACGCAGTATCCGGATGACCAGGGGAAGACGAGCGAGCCAGAAGGGATGCCAAGTGAACAGAAGGAGATAGCGGTCGACTCAAACAGAAACACTGACGGCGGTCCAGAACCGCAGACTTTTTCAGGGGCTGGCGATGTGGAGAGTTCAGAGGGAGACATGGACATTGACGAGGGGCTGGTGAACGGCGTAGCTGAGCAAGAGGAAGACAGAGGCAGATCGCCGACTCGATCCACGCAAGATCAGGTAGGCATCAAGCAGGAACGGGCAACATCACCGACTAAGCAAGAGCTGGCACGAGCGGAACGATCCAAGACCTGGCGAGCCAAAGCGGTGACCACGCGGGACAAGAATACGGCGCGCATTACCGCGGGCACTGACCATTGTCGCTGGTTGGCACTCTATGGCTCCCTGACCATCTCTGCAGACGACTTGGTACGTTTTTCACTGGAAATAGCGGACAAGACTTTCTCGATCAAAAGGATGCCATGAATGGCATGATCACAGACTTACCTGACGAGGTTAAGCTCCAGCCCAAGGGGCTCTACGTAGCAGCTCAAGCCACGCGATGGGTGGGGCCGTCAGATCCAGGGTCGAGGAGCAAATAGCAGTGGTCGCTAAGCGTTATGCCTCGCAGAGGACAGACGGATGCGAGTCACCGTGGAGCCGCATTTCTGGGTTAGCCCGCTCACATCAAGGGCATGACGATGCACGTACGGGAGGAGATCTACGTCCTGCAGGTGAACAAGGCCGGAAGTACCTTTCTCACAGTCTACGCGTACACTGAAGTGGGTGAAGGGGATGCTCGAACGGAAACTGGCACAGTCTGGCCCCTGTCCACGGAGCAAGGCTTTGACATGCTACAGGAGCTGGTAGATGCCGACATACTGCCATTGGTGATGGTGTTGAAGATGCTCGACACTGGGAACCACTTTGCGGCAGTGATCTAAGAAGCCGCCCGCTATGCGAAGTACGGCAAGGAGGCAGACCAGCTGGCGTCAAGCGGGCGGACATCGTACGTAAGTCGACACCAAATTGCTGGTTCGGAAGCCTTTTGACTCGGAAAAGCAAGTTCTGGCGGCGAAACAAGCTTTAAGTGCGATCACTCGAGCGGCCAAGCTGAGCGCTGAAGTGGACGCGACGAAGATTGACTTGATCTCTGACGAAGAGATCACGGAGGACCCAGACGACGCACCCGGCCGGGGAAGCAGAGGCTGGCCCTAGACGGCCCCAAGAGCTCCTATCAAAGAAAGACAGAGCGGGACACGAATCACTGATCACCTGTCGGAGCTCTTGAAGGTCGAGAAGGCGGCAGGCCCGATCGACAAGGCGCGAGTGTAGACCGGTGACATCGAGCAATACGACATCACCGGGGGAGGAGAGAGGAAGAGCACGGGGAGGGTGCGACAGATGAAGCTGCTGCATTACTGTGATCCACTGAGCAAAGCGCAATTTCAACAGTCGACGCGTGCAGAGATGATGAGGCATGGACGACAGCTGGCGAGAGAAGTAAGGAAGCAGAGCAAAATAAAAGGACAATCGGCACAAGGACGATCGAACGCTGGGGGTGCAGACCGTCAACAGTCGTGGGCTGGCGACTCATCTAGGTGAACTGGCAGAGCATCTACAGGGAATAAAAGAGAAACACGGGCGAGGAACTCGAGACATCACTTTCGTGCAAGAAATGCACCTGCTCGAAGAGGAACATGGCCACGCAGCGGCCCAATACGCATCGCTGTGGGGTTTCCGGCACACAGAGGCAGATCGGCTCTCGTTCTGGGCATCAGGTGCCTGTAGACGAGCCGGTGTAGCCATTCTTGTCAACCCTTGCGGGGCGATGCAGCACCAAGAGCCATGGAGGAAGGACCTGTGGTTACATAACTTGTCATGTTACGTGGACAACTACGAGGAAGGGCCGTGTTACTGGTAAATATCTATGCTCGTGTGAAGGAGCAGACATAGTCCAGTTTTTCCAGCAACTGCGGAGCATTACGATACCAGATGACACTCCGTCCTATTTGGCGGTGACTTTAATTGCGTCTTGGACGAGGAGCTCGACAGGACCAGAACTGGTAACACCAATGACATGGGACACAAGTAGCTAAAAGCACTGATCGAGCGGTGGGGGTTAGTGGGCGCCGGAGCCAGTGCCAAGCCGGCAAGCACCGACCAGCAGGCTAGGCAGCACTATGCCAACACACAGTATACCTATCGCCACACGACCGCGGCCGGGACCGTGAGGACGTCACGGATAGACAGATTCTATGTTACGAAGGCTGCGGCAAAATGGGTACGCGGAGTGGAGGCGGTAGACCCTCCGTTTCACACGGATCACCGAGCAGTGCTCATGGAGATCCAAGAACCAAATGGCGGGATTAGGCTGTTGAAACGGCCGACTTTATTCAGCGCCGGAATACGTGCAGACGGCCATGCATAGTTTGGTGGAGTGCCGTCTGAAGGAGTCTGCGGCACAATTGGAAACACAACAGCCGAAAGAGACGGCGTCGGCGTGGGAGCATTTTAAAACGGAGCTCAAGACCGAAATGAAGTGTGTAAACGCTAGTGCTAGAGTCAGAATGACTCGAGGTTTTTGCAAAGGATCAGGAGGATTAAGTGCAAAATGACTAAGATCGCCTATGCAGAGCAACATGGAGCTCATGAGCGAAGACAACATGAACAGGAAATAAAAAGGCTTCAGAAATGCGGAGGGCAGGCAGGCGACGTGCGCTACGACAGCAGACGGTATGGACTTCGAGGGCCTCCACCAAGCAATTCTACAGGTGCATCTGCACCAAGTATGGCGATAATATCATACCAACACTTGAAGTGGCGAATGGAATGCCACTGCGAGGAGTCCACGGCAAGGCAGGCATACTGGCCGACGCGTGGGCCCCAAAATCTTTAAGGGGGGACAAGAGGAAAGAGGAAATCAAGGAGTGCGTTGGCAGACACAGCCCAAAATGGGCAAAGGTGGACACGAGCGAGACGGATGTGCCCATTACAGAGGAGGAGGTCAAGGCCTCGATGGCGCAAGGCAAAAGTGGGAAGGCTTATGGGCCGGACGACCTGCCCAGAGAATCGTATAAAGACCATGCAGACCTGCTCTGCCCCATTTTGACGCGCATTTCTAACGATTGTCTGGACTTGGGCTCCACGCCGGCCAGCTTCCGTGATGCGTTCATATTTAGCATTGGCAAGGGCGGTGCAACGAGCAACCCGCTAAACTACAGGCCTATCGCCTTGTTCAACACGGACTACAAGCTGTTTGCCTGCATCTTGGCGTGGAGGCTCAGGCAGCTCATCCCGCAGCTGGTGGATCAGAACCAATGTGGGTTCGTTCCGGGCCGAACTATCCACGAAGCTATTGACATGCTCGAGGCCGCACAAGTTCGGTGTGCGAACAATGAAAGGCTCACGAACGCGCAAGTGCTGCTGCTGGACTTCATGAAAGCGTACGACGCGCTTGATAGAGACTTTTCGGCGAAGTACTCAGCGCCAAGGGTTTGCCTCTGAAGTTTTGCAGGATAGTCGAGGCGATCCACACAAACACGACAGTCAGGTTGAATGGACAAGTGTCCAGCATGGTGGACGTCACGGGGGCATCCGGCAAGGGTGCCCGCTAGTGCCGTTGCTGTTCATTTCGGCTGTCGATCTACTTTTCGACGAATAGGAGACATGTGAGGAACTCCGAGGTATACCGCTGTCGGTGGAAGGTCACGGCCAACAACTCTGCGTCGCGGGCTATGCTGACGACATGGCGCAGTACTTGGAGAGGGCAATGCAACAGGCTGCGATAGCAGCGGCAGCTAGATTCTTGGCGGCATCTGGGCTACTGCAAAATGTAGCCAAATCAAAGGCCATTCGGCTAAGGAAGGAGGAGCCGGAGACCATGCGGCCTGAAAGTGGGGCCGCAACGACAACACAGACTCAGGCCATCCGGGAGGTCCAAGCAACTCGATATCTTGGACACGTCGCGGTATCGAAGAACGTCATCAAGGAGACGTCGAAGAAGGCCATGACGGCCATCCGGACGCGACTAGCGTTGACAGAGGTGAAAACAACGACTGTGCAGCAGCGGGCGACGATCGCGCCCGTGATTATCATTCCGAAGATACTGTTCGTTGCGCGGCACTGCTGGCCCACGCAGCAGATCATAAGCACGCTGACTAAGAGGATTAATAATATGTATGGCGAGCCGGTTTCACGAAGCCTGGCGCGCGGACAATGGGATGGATGAAGGTGAGGCTGGCGGAACAGAAGCTGTTGAGGGAGGGCTCGGAATACCCAGCCTTGCCAGGGAACTCATCGCGATTAGCGCAGAGGTGGTTGGAGCCTGTACAGCCACGGCTGACAAGCAGAACCAGCGGGTAGAAGAACTGCTGCTGGAACGGGATGGAGTGGGGACTCTCCATCTGATGTAGAGGACCCGCGTGCCAACCATCGCCATTAAGAGTTCTCTGCGAGCGACAGGATGGCCTTGGGCGGAACATCGACTGGCGGGAGAAGACGTTGGACAAGGGGATGGCACAAAGAAGAAGGAAATTAGGCGAATGATGCGGCGAGCCAATGAGCTGCGCTCTTGGTGGGCTCACGACGCGCTGCATATAGAATGCACAGGAGACCTGCAAGTCATATTGCGGCTGTTGGTTATGGAAAGGCGGTCAATGAGAGGCTGTTGCCTGACGCCTCACCTAGCTGAGCCGCCGCTCCGAGAACTGCGTCTGTGGACTGCTGCAGGCGCGAGAGGGTGCTGGAAGGAATACAGAGGACTAGTGGATCATGTAGCTGACAGCCGATTAAAGGACGTGCTAAAGATCAAATGGAGGAAGGGTGGTGATTTCGTGGTAGAGCCACGTGAGCAAGCGCTGCCGCTGGCAAGTACAAGCTCGGCTTCTGCATGAGCTGGGCCTGTCACTGCTGGCATAGTACCCGATGTAGCGGGTCTACACAGGACAGTGTACCTGGGGTACACTAATACACCCAAACCCACTAGTGTGTGTGGGATACACACACTAGCGACCAACATTACGAGCCGTCAATGCAACTATCATTGACGGGCGCTCAGGCGCACAGCTATTGGTTGAAAGGGCCACATTTCAACCAATCATGTGCATGCCTTTCATGCAAAAGCGTAAGAGCCAACCATGCTCTCACCCTTGCAATTAGATATCATCTTAAGAGGGATTAGCGTAAAGATAAGGCCAGCCCGCCACGCGGCGGGCTGCCATTCAATTCAGTTTTCAATTTTTGATCTAAAGTCTTAAGTGTTGCTTTAGAAATATGCGAGCCCGCGTATTTCTATCCTACGCTTCCTCACTACGCGCATACTGTGTATGCTAAGAAACAGAGCATAGCTCTCGCCCTGTTTCACCTGGAGGTGCTCTCCAAACCGCGAGGCGATGACATGTTGCATGTCTGTCACCCACTTACAGGCCCGCACCACGAGTTCAAGGTCCTAGACCAGAATGAACTGAGAGTCGAACACTCGTGGTATAGGGTCACACATGCGATGGAGTGTGGAGTGCGAAGTGGCCTGCTTGGCGCACAGATAGCAGCCCTACTGGAGGTCAACGAACGGGCAGTCCAGATTCGCGCCCACACCCGTGGCTAGCACGCACGAGGGCCCTGTGGATAGGCAAGCGTAGAAGGCCGGTATGGAGCTGCCACTAAAAGGACTCACAAGACTTGAAGAACAAGGAGAAGGTGAGTCACGACATGGCAAATATCGCAGAGAGATGGGAACGGGCAGACGCGCGTATTGCGGAAGCATTGCGCGGTTTGGCATGGAAGCAGACACACAGGATGCCAGGAGTCACAGCATACCAAGCACAAAATCTATTCCGCCTCAAGCACGGCAAGTTGCAGCTGTGGGCAGGCACAGAGCAACGATTTCGCTGCCAAGCTGAAGGTTGTCGCAATGAGCGGAACGTTGGGCCGGCGCACCTGATATGGGCGTGCTCTGAAGCGCGGAAGCTCTGGAAGGTTGTGCTGGACGGATGGGGTTTGCGGACGCCGATAGGCAACCTGAGAAGAGGGGACTAGATGAAAATATTCGCGCTCAGGTTGGGCGCCACGCCGTCGTGGCTAGTTGTATGAGCCGAGGGTAAAGCCTTCCAGGAATGGGAGGAGCTGTATCTAGTGGTCCAACAGTTCTGTCAAGTCACGTGCGCAACCATGATTTCGCTCATTTGGAGATACTATGTCCAACGAGTGTACCACGCCGGAATGCCAGTGCAGACGCTGCAGGAGGCGGTTGCAGGAGTGAAAGGGTTAGTGCACGCGGTCTTCAAAGTCTATGAGGCGGGCGCTCACACAGAGTACGGAGCCTAAAAGGCAGGTGGTGGGTGCGGTCATAAAACACTGGGTATCAATTGAACGACCTTCATACGAGACAATGAGAACTGAGGTGGCTTCTTCGACGGCGGCTCCAGAGGGAACACAGGTCCAGGCAGCGGTGGCAGCACCATCGTGGAGGAGGAAGCGAATGGATTATGGAGGGTGGTCTGGGCGGCAGCCACAGTGCTTGGGGCTCGAACCACGACTAATAACGAAGCGGAGTTCGTCGGACTCCATAGACTTTTGGTACATGCCAATACCAAAGGGTGGCGAGGATTGCATGTGGTCGGCGATAGTGCTTTGATCCTGCGGATGCTGAGAGACCATAAGGCGCCAAAGTCTCGGAAGCTAAAGCACTGGTACAGGTTGGCAAGGCAGCTTGCGGACAAGATAAATGTAGCCAGCTGGAGGTATCACTTCCGGCGGTACAACAAGACAGCCGACTGGCTGGCGAACATGGCGATGGATGAGAAGTGTAGGAAAGCATGCGTCTTCGAGGGAGAGGAGGACACAGCGATGTGGAGAGGGGTGAATGAGAACATGGTGCAGGACCTTAAAGAATGGAGGAGGATAAAAGAAGTGGCGGAGAAGGCAACCTCGAAGGGGCACCAGGTCACGGGCGCATTGAGGTGGAAGTTTCGCGCAGACAAGATGAGTAGAGAGAGACCCTAGCGTGCATGTATGCCGTATGGGAATGGTTATTCGACGTTCAGCGGGTAGGCGCAAGTAACACAATATACCACAAACACAAAAAATCAGTCGACGCGCGGAAGATGGCCGACACCTGACTTAGCTCAAGACATTTCCCCGAACTTAATTACCGACCACTAGACGAACTTAGTAAATTAAAATCAGTAGAACGCCTTGAAAAACGGAACCACTAAATATCAACTGGTTTATTTAAATTCCTCCAAATGCACTTTTACATCGAATCGATGCCACTCACAAAACCTATGTTGGGGTGCGCAAAATTACCTCTTGTAAAATCTCATCGCTATAGCGGCTTCATCCTTTCGTCGCAGTCTTATTTTTGGCCGTGTATGCTGTTACATACTGAAATCAAAAAAGGTGCAGGTATGTGGCCGGTATGTGCCACACATATTGGACACATACGGAATTTAATGGTTATTTATCCCGTAATTTATAATGACTCGGCATGCTTGCAATGACGATATAAGCGCGCAAGAGGTTCGAAAAGGTACCATTAGTATGGTACCATACAACCTACAGTTACTTAGAGTACCTTGTTACAAAAAGTGGTGGTGGAGTTGGAGGGGCTGCCGCGTCGTACGAATAAATGTTGCTGCAAGGATGGAGATGACTTGGAGAAAATGTTGTATGAAGTCTGTGCTGCTGTAGATCGAGTTGGAGCCGAAGAAATGTCGAAGACTTGAATTAAAGCCTGAAATTGCAGGTAAAAAGATCAACCAATATTCGTATCCCATCGCACACTACCAACTGCATTACCTATAGCAACCTACTGGTGATAATGGCTCTCTTCAACGCCTGTCAATCAGTCAACCAAATAAGCTCAGCTTTTTGTTTGAGGAAGCACGACGAAGAGCCTCAATGAAGTACGAGAGACGAATGCTCTCAAGCAGCACTTTGATGGCGAGTTGACAACGCGTCCGTTAATGTAGCTTTCCATATAGTGAATGATGATAACCCCACAGTTGTACCCATCCTTTTGAGAGATATCTGTGTCCTTCCTGATATCAAATGTTGCGTACGTTCCTCGCAACAGCGGCGCGATGTACGTTTTGCAGATGTTGCTCAGGAATATATATCCTGAACGCTTTTGCAGTGGATCCAGCTGAATAATCACCTTTTTCGTGAAATCCACAATAAGGAGACACCAGTGCATATTGCCGATGTTAACTGGCATTAAAATCATTCCAGTTGCTTGTTCGAGAACATCGCAAAGCGTCTCGTGAAGGTGGATTTCACTTGGTTTGATGTGTTCCAGCTTGCTTGCGTCCACGTACTTAATATTCGTCTTTTTTCAATCATCTTGTTGACTGCAAGTCTGATGCACATGTCGTTCAGCCACTCTTCACCTCGATACATTAATATTTCGTAGAAGAAACACACCTGCAGTAGCAATATCATTATCACATACGAACACATGCGAGCACATATTTACATGCAGAAGTACACATACCTCAGTTTCCTTGACGCGCACCCATGCGTAGACCGAAATGGACCGAACGACGGCAAGAATTTCATCAACACGGGCTGTTACAACATTCCGCTGTTTTGCTTCCACTGCAATCCACTTTAAGCACGCGTTTACATTTCTAATATATTTGCGCTTTTGGTGGAATTCGGCCATTGTTCCAACCAGGCTGTCAGGGTAAATGGTCAGCTCCTTGTCGAACCGTGGGGTAAACGTAACTCCAATCTCAATTTCATCTGTCAAATCTACTGGAGTCCCACCAACGTCCCTCGAACTCGATGAATCCGCTTTACTTTCCCGTGTCAAAGCTTCTTTGTATGACGAATGGCATTACTTGCCAATTTTACGAGCCCAGCACTAAGAAGTGTGCAGCATCCTGACATTGCAACGTCACACCGTTGATCTTGTTGTATCTGACACGCTATTGGTACTGCCATAGTCTGTACACGCCGGACAGGTATTGCCATCACTGCCTTGTACCATGCGCTAAACGTAAATGCTTCAAAAGGCATGGCACAGATCGATTCAAGCGTCATCACGGCAGAAGGCATATCATCATGTTGAAGATAGTCATCCGACTCTTCCGAACTCTCGAGCTCCACTTCTGCTGAGTCAGAGGGTGGAGGCGCTGGTAGTTTAGTTTTTTGGGTACCAGGAGCGCGTATTCTTAGTCACTTTAGGCCGCCCACTAGCTTTAACTTTTTGTTCAGCTTGAACGGCTCCATTGAAGAGGTTGGCAAGAGGCCGGAGCTTACAGCTTCAGCCGAGGGTTCATTGACATCGCCCAGGACTACTTCTGGGGCGGCCGATTCACATTTGCTCTCCTGGGTTGGCGGAATATCTTTGTCATCATCACGTTTTGTCACATTCACCGTCATCATCATTGGGTAGTTGATCTGTGCGAGATTGCTTGATACATCTTCATGTTCCCGCGCCCAAGGTGCTGCAGTAATTATCGGTACTCTAGAGTCCTCAATTACACCCAAGAAGGTCTCAAGAGCAGCATATAATTGCTTGAATCACTTTGTACCATTTGCAATAGCTACTTCAGTCACTTTATCTGCAAAGCCTTGAATTTGCGCCGTTTTTGGTGTTCATCCAGTGAATATGCGTGGGATTTTATCTGTTTCACTTGTACTTCTTGGATGGGGTTTACATCGGTGGATTCAAGCATGTCGTAGTAAGTGCACCATCGCTGGTGAACTTTTTCTAGAGGTATCAATGGCGACTCGCCGAACTGTTGCAAAACAAGCATAGATTGTTTAGTACGAACTCCAACTAATGCAGTGCGTTGCCCGGAGAAGCTCTGGATATTTGTATTGCTGGCAAAAACATTTTCCGGAAATGGTCACACTTTTAAGCAGCTACACAACTGAAGTGCAAGCAGCAGGAGCCTCGATCCAAGCAGCTGCACCAGCGACCCAAGCAGTACCAGCGACCGATGTGTCCACTAGCATCTTTCGTGTCCGTCTTATGGAAAAAGATAAGACCGCTTCCGATTCACGACAAAATGCTCGCGGGTTGTAGTATTAAACTCCACTCCAATTGTGTTTGCCCAGTGTGCAATCTTCAATAAGACTGCAAGTTTGCCCCGCTCATTGCGCTCAGGCACCGCGGCAGAAGTCTACTAAGTCAATTAGGTGTCTCTCATGTTACATGAATGCTGTACGAATGTGGGAAATTGTGAGGTCGTATGAAGGTTGTTAGAGTCCGGATGGGTCAACATTCACCAATTTGCGATAAGAAGTGAGACAGGTATTCGATTTCCCGACCGGTTATGACTGCATGCAATAGAGATTCAGGTTTCGTTAAATTACGAAATGTACTGCAATATGCGTTTAAACAAGTTTGGCGAGGGTCAGCGATCCCACCTAAAACTCTGGATAATCAATATCCAGAGAACAAGAGAACCAGAAAAATATAGCGAACCATTCGTCTGAAGTAAATCACGTGATGACATGGAAGTAGCGTCGTCCAGGAAAATGGACAGCTGCACTCCCAGTGATCGGTGTCTAGTATGTAATCCAGCTTTCCCGTTCCTGTGCTGCTAACACTGAACTCACCACTTCTCTGCTTCTTGTATGCCATTACAGTAGAAATCTGCATAACGACAAGAAATACGTGGTCACATACAAGTACACATCATCACATACTTCACATACGCCCGTCACATTGAAGCATACGCGTATCCAGGAAATACAAGCTCAGCAACGTGGTCCGTAGTCTTATTCGGCAGGTTGTTCATCTCTGCGTCATATTCAGCATGGTAGCTCACACCAATTTTCTGTTTAGCAACGACAACCACATGTAAGATTAGTTCCCAAAATCACTCAGCGTCACATCCATATAGATCGAGTTAAACTGACATTAGTCTTCCGCTTGAACTCGCGCTCCTTAACAGCTGATGTGTTATTATTGTCTCCATACATTCGTCAAGTGGGGTGTCTGCACAAATTTCAGGTTTCAACTTGCTCCAGCCCGACTCGATACGATTGTTCGTGTTATTTCCCAAGTGAGCTGCATGTTGCCGCAAATATTCCACCCACCGATGCTTACAGGCATCCCAGTTTTCTTTGAAGTACGTCACAAACGGGTGTTCACCAACAGTTTCATCTTCCTGTGCCTTACTTCCCAAACCATTGTTACGCAGGCCATTTCCAACTACTGGTAGCCCTCCACAGGTGCTCGAGCACAGCTTGATCAGCTCGCTGAAGATTTAATCGCGCGCTTCTTCGTGGTTCAACTCCGTTTTTGCGTAGACCATTTGCTGGATGTGCAAAAGCATATGATTTTGCATGTCACAGCTCAGACCAAAACGAGCTTCACCTACAATTTCATTGATGCTGTTAGTATTTGTACTTCCATCCACGTTAGACGTCAAACTCACCCTTAATTTGTTTGAACTACTTTAGAACGTGGAACCGACAAAGCAACACTCGTGCGTTTGGAAACATTTCCTCTATTACACCAATTTCCCTCATATCCTTATCGACCTGGCCAACATTAAATCGCTAACACAATGATAACACAACAATGTTTTGATAGCACGGACACACCATTATGACTTCAACCAGCTTCCACTCAGAGTTATTCTTTTGGAATGCTTGCACAGCGTTCCCCATATTTTCGCTCGTCTCTTGGTCAACAAGAGCATGCTGGACAAACTGGCCTTTGCCAAATGCATCCGTAACCATAAATGAGAATAGCTTGTACCGAAGGTTGTTCGTCTTGTGAGTCGAATCCACAAGTATAACTTCAGGGAAGAGCGAGAACATTTTTCTCATCCCTACAGTTTGAATGGTCAAGCAGGTGGCAACATTGACATCATTAACGCAGCGTCTAGCTGCATTTCCTGCATCGTCCTTCTTGAAGGCGTCTAGAAGGATGCGGACACGCTCTTCGACGTCTTCTACTTTCACCTCATTTTCAATATTCCGTATCATATTGCGGACGTCTCGAGAGGTAACCTCCTTATCTGTCGCAGCCACATGCAGTCACATACGCTACAGACTAATGGATATAATCAACTTCATTTACATTTTTCTCACCGGTGTTATCAATCACGTAGCGGTGAATCTTTCTAAACTTGGAATCTACTGCGATGAACTTGCGAACCATATCGATAACCTCTGAATCTTCCACACGGCGATTCTCAGCGTACGCTCTCCATATATCTTCCTTTAGCGGATGTGTAAGAGTAGTGCGCTGTTGCGTCACGTGCACCGCAAAACCGAAAGTATTCGTGTCGACCTTAATCCTTTTAATTGTTGCAACAATCTGAGCGTCACATCCAAAGCCACGGAAGTGCTGCTTATGCCTAATTCCTTTCCTATAATCAAATAGTAGATAATGAGATTTCAACAACTCATTTAGCAGGTAAGCATACTCCGCACCTCGACTCCGGGTAGACCATCCGTGCGTGCAGACACATATTATCTGGTACAAGTTCCTCTCAGGTGGCTCTGTCGGGTAACGCCATGTCCGCTTTCCCACTTTGTTCCGGCTTGAAGCACTAATTGAGCTTCTCTTTCTGAAGACGTAACATCAGAAATAAACCGTTAGGTAAAAACGCAACACAATCAATGCCAGCAACCTTCATACCTGAACGGTTGGTGGGTCTCCTCGCATTACACGTCCAAGGCACTGAAAAAGCACCCAGTCCTTGAAGACAGATTTCTCCATCACCCGGCACTGATACGTCTTTACAAGAGACTCAGCTTTTGCAGCCAACGGCTTTCGGTGCTGCATGGGGCCCTCTACCTTGAGGTCCTCCAAAAGAAAACATCACTGGCCGATCCGCGGCAGATTCCTCACTGCTGTCGCTGGCATGAGAGCCTCTCGCGTGGAACTTAGCCGGGGTTCAGCGTTTGATTCGGCACTCGCGTTACTGCTATCGCTGTCTGGATAAAAATTCTGAGCCGCTTTCATCATCGCTGATTTTTTCCTAGCGAGAAAACAGTGTCAGTCCATCTTCATCTACACATACAAAGCAAAGCGTACTGCTTACCCGTCGTGTTCTCTTACTGCGTCCTCGCTTCGCCATGGAGTGCAAGCCTTGCTGGAATTTTTTCCGTCTTCTGCCCCCGCGACGCAAATCGTAGACTGAACGGCCAAATGAGTGGCACGCGGCGCATTAATTTATGAAGGTTTTCAGCGAAGTTTTTTATTTTTCGTTGGATAGGCGCACGCTCACATACCGAGGGGGTATCTCACGTGGCATGTCGGACCGCGTCCTATAGTGAAGATCATACAATCTCGGACGAGTCGGATCGGCCTGATATACGGGATCAGAGGAAGTCGAGTCCACAGTGTATAAACAGAGCTCGAGCATAGGCACACGCAGGCCCTCTAGTCTCGCTTCGACGAACCTCGGCGCTCTGATGCAGATGCATCTACGTTACACATCATCGAACGCCGATGTAAGCGGTTGCAGTCGTGAATAGTGGATGATCATAAAAGACTAAACCAGTATCAAGAAAATAGGAAATATAGGCTGTGATTTTGCTGAGGGCATTGAATATTCTCGCTATGTTTGGATTGGGGGCGGAGTGCTGGTCTCCTACACTGTAATAGCCTACCCGGGACGCTGTCGCCTTCGTCACGTTAAACGTACCGGTCGTCAGAGTTGGCATGTGTGTCAGCAGCGTATCAGGTCGATGTGCTTTGACGAACTTGTGAATGACATACATGTAGTGAAGCAGATATACACCGCAGTCGACACGGTTACTTTGTAGGGGCTTGGTGACGTAGTTATAAGTTGTTGTAACGGTAGATGGTACATCGCGCATGTGGCCATTCCTTAGGCAGGCAAAATACCATTGTAGCACGGAGAACAGATATCCGGGGTCGTGCCCGCCCCGGTACGAGTTCAAATGGTAAAAATTGTGCGCTCTGAAACGAGCGCTCTTTCCACGACCACTAGACTCATATGATCTTCTAGAATAACGGGAAGGAGAACGTAGGTAAACTTTTCCCAGCCAAAATCTCCAGTAATTTCCTGAACGCTGCGAGGTATGTCCTCTCTCGTACTGTACGCGTATTCCATCTCAGAAAAAACAGCCGAGCTGGCCGAATGCATGTGTACGTTCTGTGCTGCTTCTGCGCCATCCGTCTTGGAATATTTTGCGATGCAATAATCAATTACAGCGTTAGTCAACATGTTTCCCGGTGCTAGAGATGCCAAGTCGTCAGGAAACAGAGGAATTGAACCAGAGAGCGGTTGTGCTGGAGCGATTTCATGTTCGACGACCGGATTGCTCCTGCTTGGTCGTAATCGCAGGCTGTAGTTGCCAGTAGCCTCGCCCTGGCGATCGGACGTCTCATCGTCCAACACGATAACAGTCACAGCGGCCTTTTTACTTTCAGCATCAGGATCGTTACGAGTCTCAGCCAAATGAACATCAGTATGCTCCTCAAAATCACTCTGCTCGCAGTGGTCCGCCAAATCACTCTCCACACCCTGCTCCGCCAAATCTCTCTCACACTCTGCTCTGTCGGATCACTCTGTCCACACTGCCCTTCCACCTCATTCACCGCGCTCTGCTCCGCGACCACGCTGTTTCCAGTCACTTCGGCTGCGGAAATGTTTTTGTCTGACCCGGGCGACTTATTTTGTTGGGTCATTGCGCTTCATAAAGCGTGTCACCCAGCTCCGTTGAGTGCTTGCGTTTAGAATTGCAAATTCACTGATCCTGCTGCAGTAGTCAACCACGTCTGCTCTCCTTATTACACCGTCGTTTCGCAAACATGAGTGGTAGAAATCGATAATAGCAGGCTCGAACGAAGACAGTTTGTGTCTTCTCCCTCCAGTTGCACGCATGCGGTCTCCAGTGTCATACACAGCATCGAGATTATTCCAGTGTTTTTTCTTCCAGCTTAGAAGCGTCGGCTCCAGCACATTTAACTGCCTAGAAGCCTCGCCCGCACTCCATTCTGGGTGGGACCTCCAGATCTTGAGTTTTTCTATCTGCTCGCGCAGCGGCGTCTGAACCCCCATTGACCTGTGCGTCGTGTGGAGGACAAACGAAAGTGTTGTGGGGAGGGGGCGGGGAAGGGCAATGCCAGTAGCCAGTAAGATTCTACTCAGATTGACTTTCCCTCAGAATAACGTGACTAGTCAGATTATTTTGAACGGTCAGGTTAATGTGAGCGAGCGATGGTTCACAATAGCGTGACTAGTCAGATTATTATGAACGGTCAGGTTAATGTGAGCGATGCTATTGCTCTGTTAGTGCTTCCAGCTTGGCAGTAAAGGCATTCAGCGAAACGCCGGCCTTGAGGCGAGCCGATTCAATCTTCTCAGCGGCGGCTTCAAGTGTGATATTATCGCTTGACGACATCATCGAAATGGCATCGTAATATTTTTTGCGTCGTAGATAGAAGCGAGCTTCTGTAGGTTGCTGTCGCCACTTTGGCCCGAATCTTCTGTTCGCCTCAGCGATCGACAGATTTCCAGCTATTCCGACCGAGTACTCTCTCCACAAGTCCACCACAGTAGAAACTGCTCTACTGAGGCGAATGTCATTAGCAGTCGTCGACGTCACTGGAGGATGGATACGGCTGGTAGTTGGGTTTGCTGGCAAAGCTGTGACACAAGAAGCCTCGGTCTGAATATCTTCCCAGCTCAGCACTAGTCGCTTCTTGGTCAGACTCTTTAAAGTGTCAACTCCAGAGGTCAACGCATCCAGCTTGACGTTTATAACTTCCATACCTCCCTCAACAACTCCGAAATCTGCGGTACTACCGCGGCAAGAGTCTCATTTGCCGGCTGGGAGATCGTGGGCATCACGGAGGCTTGTTCACGATCGAACTCCACTTATTCGGGTGTGGAGAAAAGTGGATGTTTCCACAAACGATGGTTTGGAAACTCGCGCCGGAGCACTACCGAATCTTGAAGAAGAACCACACGCATGGTTCGCAGCATTTGAAGAAATGCGCCACCAGCAATTTCATGTGTAGCGCTCCTGGCTAGAGACGCAGCGGCTGGTTCAACTTCAGGGTAAACCAACTTTTGTAATTGATCGCTTGGTGTCACAGACCTCGGCGAAGAAAATAGCCTCCCCTTTGTCGGGAACCCAGCTAGAGCTCTCATAGCCTTTTTCGGCAGCGAGGTCAGATAGCACCCCTCCATCCGCGCAGCATTCCAACGTCCCAGCCGCCGGATCTGCTCTTCACTAGCACCAAACGTTTCGGCCAACTTTGCCCCCGACCCTCGATTGGCATGTGTCCAAACGGTCGAGTCAATACGGCAAGCATTAAAAGCACGCTTGATTCTGTTCAGTTGGGTATTGTACGACATATCCTTGGTCCTATCAGCACCGTTAATCATGTGGATATCATACCAACGCTCGCGGCACGATACATCAGGAAAGGGTTCACAGTCCATTTGCCATCGCCAAAACAGATGAAATGCCACGGCATTTAAAGTACAAACTGCTACATTCTTGCAGCGTAGTGCCGCCCCGTATTCAATGCGACCGTGCTGGTTTAATCACAAGCGGAGTGCAGACCTGAGAGCCTTCGTCCGACAGTTCCAGTGTCAGCATATCAGGAAATGCTATGAACCTGCGGTTTTCACCCCGAGCGAGGAGGGCATGACCGAGAAAAAATCCGCGCGATCGCGTAGAGCTGTGCCGCTGTTTTCAGAAAGCCAGAAGTTTGTGAGCTCTGCCATATCTTCCACATTATATCCGTCGAGCACAGTGCCTAGTCCTCGGTTAACGTAAGTTTTTCTTTTGCGCTCAGTTTCGGCCCGTTTCAGAGTGTCAAAAAGGTCGTGGTAGGTCTTGCCGCGGGGGTGAGGATGGTTGTTCATCTTAAGTGTCTGCTGCAGCTTGTAAAGATCGATAACCGCTTTAGCGTATGCCTCTATGCCCGCCATACTGAGATCTTTCGGCTCGCCGTCCGTGGTTTTCTGGCGCTTGTTTCCACGGGGAATAACGTAGGTCTTTAAAAAGTTACCAACTTCCCCTCACTGACAGTACAGACGTCGGAATACTTCTTACTAGCACACCATGCTTTGAACTCCGCTTGCTTTGGAACGTACTGCTTGATTGTGTTAGCAGGGCGTGCCGCGGCGTGCTCAGTAATGACATCCGCCACCACTTGATTGATTTCTTGCGCGTTTGCAAGATCGAGGAGTGTATCCTCGTCCATGGTGTGCGTGTGAGGCTAAATCTTGAGAAGGAGACTTCGTGAATGGTCGTCGTCGAGCAGGAGTATGATGAGGGGAAAAGAGAGATGTGGATATATGTTATCAAAGGCTTATAGCTGTTCACGGTGCAGACACAATGTTAGATACCTGGCGTATTGCTCACCGTTTATGGTCAAATACGTTCGGACGCCGAGGTTCGATCTCAGACGCCGTCGCACTCGTCTGGTAGATACCGTCCACATACCCGTACCGTTTTGAAATGAGCATGTAGCAGCAACCACTCCGCTAATTTTTCAAGCCGCACTCAATTGAAATGACAGCGGACAATGCTAACAGTTTTGTTTTCGACTCTCTTTCGTTGCGAAGCACAACTATGTATTAATAGTCTAGTATTTCCTACATTCATAGAAATTGTGGTGTTTCCTTACAGTACCGGATTGCTGCATAAGGTGCCGATTTTCGACTGCCGCCGGCTCTCAATTTCTCCAGTGGTAGCATTAGTATGAACCGCTACCAAGGTTTCTATGCGAACGAGATCATCCTACCCCATAAGCCCATATTCCACGGTTGTCATTGTTACTGCTGCTGAGAATATCGACTCAACGTGCGCGCCAAATGCTATTCACTGGCAACCACTGTTTGAATGAATTTACTTCTTCTCCTCTTCAGGAGCTTCGAGCGACTTGGCAGCCATCTCCAGCGCGCCCTCGTACGTTCGGTTGCCGCCGATGAAACCAGCGGTGTGCACGAAGGTGCAGCCCTCAATGCCAGCTACGCGCGAGAGCTCCTCGTCACGGAGACCGCGCCAGGCCGACAGCAGTCCCTTTCGAAGCGCAAACGAGCCTGGCTCAACGTTGAGCGCCTGCACGCGGGTCATGTTGCCCGTGGCGTCGCCGTACAGCACGAACTTGATCTGTCCTGGGATCAGGAGCTTCTCCTCTAAGTCGTGCAGGTGCGACTTCCACGGACAGTAGTCCGGGAAGTGTACGATCTCGCCGGACTGGTGCGTCTGGAAGCGTTTCGACACGGCCTGGTCCACAATCTCGCGCGCTGGCAGCCACGAGTGCACCAGGTCCTGGATGGCGTCGGTGAACTCGGCGATGGTGAGGAACATGGCCTGGTTGAACTGCTCGTTCACTCTCTGCTCGCTCTGGTCCTCGTTCCAGCGCGGGTTCAAGTACCCGACGCGGCTGCTCAGCGACGTGGACACCTGGTAGTTGAGTGCCCCTCCTCCCACAGCCACGTCGACGCCGTTGTCGATGCCGTCGATATGCTCCACAAAGTTCTTGTACGCCTTCTGGTGCAGCATGTCGAGCGTGGCGTCGTCCAGCGTCGTGGGTGACGCCAGCACCTGGATGATCTGCTTGCCAAAGTGTTTGTACACGAGTCCGGCGCTCGACAGCTTCGTGCTGCGCTGGTCGTCGTTGAACGTGCCCGTGAAGCTGCGCTGGTGGTGGTCGAAGCGCAGCGTCTCGGGTCGTACCGTCCGCCGACGTCCACGACGGCTGTGCACTGCGCCAGCTTGGCCTCGTCACGTGTGCGCAGCACGTCGTGGGTCGCGAACTGAGGCAGCAACTTGAGCATCGAGACTGCCAGCGCCTCGTCGCAGTGGAACGTGCCGTTGTGGGTGCCAATGTACTGAGCGCCTTCTGCAAGTGAAGACGTCACTTTGGCATTGCGTAGAGCGGCGAAGCACGGGGACGAGGCCACGAAGGCAGCAGCTTTAGTGGGCACGGCCATCACAGCGATTGCGATTGTGACTGTTTGCTAATTGATGGCCGGCCACCACTGGAATGGCGTGACTGGAGATGAGTATGGACCTAGAAGGGGGTGCTACAAGGTGCGCCAGAAAGAGGTGTGGAGGGGTACTATACATGTTGAAGATAATGGACTTGATCGATGTGTATTCGGCTGGCATGGAAATGTTTGCAGTGTTTATCTCGGAAGCCGTTAATGTTGTTTTTTTCTTATTTCTTCTTCTACTTTTTACGGTGTTGGAGGAGTGACGTCCCGAACGGATTTGGTTTTCACGAACTTGGCGCAGAAGAAGCCCATGGTGTCAAGATCGGCGTTGGCAGGGTCGAAGCGCTGGACGAGGGAGGCTTCGCGCTCGCTCAGACCTTGGTTGGGCAGTCCGTGATCACCGATATGAGCTTCGTCTTGAGAAACGAGCTCGAACGGGTAGTTCTGCAGCGCGTGGTGCACCATCTGCTCATTCTCCTTGGGGTTGATCGTGCACGTGGAGTACACGAGCGTACCACCAGGCTTGAGCAAGAATGACGCGCACCACAGGAAGTTGCGCTGCATGTTGGTGTACTCGGCGAGATTAGCGGTATCACCAGCGTGGAGCAGCCTCGGACGCAAGCCAAGCGCCGAGCAGGGCGGGTCCAGCAGAATGCGGTCAAATGTCTCGGGAAGAAACCCTCGACTTGCAGCAGACGTGCCTGGCTCGGCGTTTTCTCCTTAGCACTCGCAAGCACCTGCGCCACGCTAGTAAAATCACTGTTCTCCTGTACGTTGGCTAGTGCCGCATCCACCTTCTCCTTGGGCAAGACAGAATGGGTCGAGTCCATCTTGAGCGGCACGATGCAGTCCAGCTGAAGTTCTTCACAGAGTGTGCGCAGTTCCAAAGCCTTCCGCTTGGACCGGTCACACGCCACTAATGTGCCTCGGTTGTGCATCAACGTTGCTACGTGGGAAGTTTTGCCTCCAGGTGCGGCACACATGTCCAAAACCACGTCTCCCTCCTGTGGATCCAGCACGTGCGCTACAACGGAGCACGGCAAGTTCTGCACGTAGATCTCTCCGCGCAACACACCGTTCATGGGCGGCGCGTCAGGGCAAACTCGCACCAGCTGCGTGACGGCCAGGCCTCGAACAGCTCGGAAAATCTCCGTACGGGCCATCTTGGTGACGCCACGCGCAATCAGCAGCTTGCGACCAGTGTGCGTTGCAAAGTCACTGCCTCTAGTGTGGATGTGGTCCAGGTCCACGAACACGTTGACCTCGTCCTCAGCGTTGATTCCGCTGCTAGCACTCATGACGCCTCGAGCGAAGATATCACTGCCACGCAGCACTGCTTCGCCACACAGTCGGTCCACCACAATGCTCTTCAGCGTTGGGCTATACTCGACAGCATCCTTCCCACTGACTGCAGATGGGATCATGACCACATCGGGCAGTGACGCATGCTCGAATGCTTGAATGGGTCGTCGACTGTCGTCTAGAGCTGCTAATTGGGCGTTGAAGGCGTCCAGATGCTGCTTCAGAGCTTGCAAAGCTTCGTCACGAGTCAGACGCAGCGTATTCACACGCACCGCAGTGAACGCAGGCCTGAAGCATTGAGCATAGTGATGGTGAGACCAATTGTCACATTGTGGCTAAAAATGACTGGCTGCAAGACGTCCGTACGGTCTGGCAAGTGCTCGCTTGATGTTGGTCCAATGCGGCTCGCCGTACGCAGCACCCAGCTCGAGTTCAACTTCTTGGGGAAAAGTTACGGAGAAAGCGTCCAAAGTGGTGGCACCAACGACGCCAGACGCGTCTTCCAACGGAACCATGATGCAGGAATGGCTGGCCGACTGGAATTGGCTTTGCAGCCGAGACCGTGCATGCGACGTGTGAGATCATGGACTTTGTATGTCGCGCGTAGTTTTCATGTGTCAATCATCAAGAGCACTGTACTTCGTATACGTACATGTAAGTACTGCGTTGGAATGTTCTCGTGTAACCTCTTCAACTTTTTGTGCGGAGTTCGAGCTGCACAGGCAAGGTGATTGTCGTCTTCGTTTTAACGTGCAGGAGTTTATTGCTGATACAGGCTTTGGAAAAATATGTTTGCGGTGATTAAAGCTGAGTTTGGAGAGGAGGACTTATTATCAAAACTGCAAGTTTTGATTGGCTATGAGCCACGGTAGAGCTGGGCGCGTTAACACTTCTCGAATCGGAGGAGCTTCGCAAAAGATGTAGAAATTTGGTCACCATGAAGCACTGCACGATAGGCCACAAAAACTGGTCATTAACGGCTGACCCAGCTGAAGTAAAAGCTAATCGCACTAAATGTACATGCATAGTATGGATACTAGAAAATTGGAGTTTTAACGAGGTAGTGGCGCTAGACGTACACAAAGAGGGAGCTACTGGTCTCGATCGTGCATCTCAAAATTAACCAGAAAATATGTGAATGTCAACTGCTTATTATTAGGATTATGTTAAAATCAATAACTGCTCGCAAAGCTCAGTACCTCACCTACGATAAAGATAATGACTTTTAGACGCAAAATGCTGGAGAAATCGTTTTTCACTGCCAGGGAAATGAACAACTATTTTCAATTGCCCACCTTACAGCGCTTGCATTTTGGCGACGTAATTACCACGCTGTAGTAGGAGGTTGATAAAGCTTTGATAGTTATTAAACCATTTGCGTCATCACTTTTCACGGTAAAAAATCGTAGCCCTCATATTGAGCCATATCTTGAATTCACTCGACGTTGATTCGAGTTAGCGATGTCATCCATTTGCACGCGCCTCAGAGTCGACTACGGACCTCGATAGCAAGCGTTGCGAAATTTAACCATTTCGGCTCTGAATCCATTCTTCCGAGACCTACTGCAGCGAGGGACGTGTGGAGTGCACAATAATTGGAAATGCAATCGGTGGACAGCGAACGCTTGCTATTCTTTCGGAGACATTTTTCATATAAACCTTCCAGGGACCAGACTCACGACGAACTGGTCGTCGCCAATGTAGTTTGGTGTGGGTTGCGTACTCAACTACGATCACTTGCAAACATCCCAGCAACGCTGACACAGCGATTTATGGGCGACATCCAGTGTATTGCTCTGTGTCTTCAAGGATCCAAGCCGCAAATTCAAATTGCTTGTTTTTCCCACACTGATGCTAAAAAATGTTTGGTGTAGACGTACTTTTGGCGAGGCAGTCTCGCACCAAAGTGTCTTGAAGTTCAAGCTCGAGTTTACTTTATCATCCTGCGCAACCAGTTCTTATAAACGAGTGTGGGATGTTGACTGACAGAAAAATCTACTTTTTAGGAGAGAAGGACGAGTCGAGATCGACTTCTACAGAAACGAAGACCCATTGCAGAGAATGCTATCGACATCAAAGTCTCTTCTACTCAAATCAATCTACACCTCACCTTAATTTGAACTGCATTTATCAGCATTTTTCTTTAAGTGTCCGGTTGTATTCACCGGAGGCTACGTGCAGCTCTTGACTAAACTGCGGATCTCTGAACAGGGCTCAATGTACGTGGCGTGTTTCATCACTACCAGTATGTTGGCGCAGTTTTTTGCAGGGTACCGCTGAGCACCTCGTCATGAATAGGCGGCTTTGCAACATTCGCGTGATGTGTACACTAGTTGGAGTGCCCACCGTGCTGATCGACACGCAAGTAAGCACCATTCTGCTGCGCATGTAGGAATCACTGCGTTGGCCCCATTTTGGAATGACTATTCTCGAGATCTCCTTCCGCGTAGTGAAAAGCCCATCCTGTCACATTGAAATTCGTCGTCGACAAAAACCTGTACAACATAGACCAATCTGCTATCTTAACAACCTCGACATGCTAACGAGATTCGAGTTCCCTACGGACAATCCGTCAAACATTTTAGCACCCGAACAGCGTCAGACTGGTCAGCTTTCAACTCTGGAGAGATCAGCGACAGATCTACCACACGGCCGAGGTTAAAGCAAATATGTACGCTGAGTACATCGCCATTGAAGCTCAGCGTCTATATTTTTTGCCAATCACCCACACAACCACTGCTGGAACTCTTAAAAAACGAATGTTGGTGTTGGAAGTCGCAGCTCGAAAAGCGAACAAACTAAACACACATCTCCTGTAAGTTTTGGCGGAGGTAGACGTGGATCTATCATGCTGGAAATCGCTGGCATTGGGTTTGCTTAAGGGCGTCGGATCGTTTCTCGCGGCCCTGTGTGGGACTTGTGGTGTGGATAGATAACATTATTGTGCCGACTCGTGTGGCAACAAATATTTTGGCAAGCGACACACATAGGACCACTGTCAAAAGCGGTGAGCAGCTCAAATGAAATGAATATTGCGACAAGAGAGGCGCTTGTAGGAGGCTGGAATGCTCGGAGTGCTCTCTCAGCCAAGCCACAAGAAACAAAATGTACTTCTGCTTGACCTGACTGCGCGGCTCCGACGAATTCTAGAGGTCGTACCGTTTCTTGATTTGGTCTTTCTCCTAGCAGCATTCACCCCTCTCTATCAGTCCACCTCTCGGGGTGACAAAATAATCTCTCTCTTTCTCCGAGGTCTCGTGATCATCCGCAATTTCATCTTTCGTGTCGTCTAGAGCATCAGTCGAATCATCCTTCACTGTCGCCACCAACTTAGACTTCGTGCATCGATTTGTGGCTTCACAGAAAACTTTCGTTATTGCAAGCCTCGAGCGTCTGCACCTGCATTGCGGTCCCATATGATTCGAACTTGGTATGCATTGTGTGTCCGTGGGTTCCTTACGTCAAAGCTTGCCATCACTGTGACGGCTGCCACGAAGAGGAACTAGCTGAAGCCTATGAGAGGTGACTGGGGCTGAGTCGGGGTCGAAGAGCTAGGTGTTGGCTGGAGCGCAGAATCCGAAGTGACGCTCAAGAAGAGAAGTGCAGTTTTTCAATCTTATTGCCTAGACCGTCAGTAAGGTGGCTGCCAAGGCCAGTGGCTATTTTATAGAGCGACCACATGATTCAGGCGCAAACTATCTTTCTCAACTCTAATGCATACCCGATGCTACTCAAGTTCTTAAACAATGACAGACCGATGTCAATCTTAACTACTGGTCCATGAGTAAACATGATAGACTTTGTCGATTGAAGCGTCTACATGAAATTCGTCGAGGTGCCACAGTACGAGTGTCTGGTTAATACTTTTAAAGATGGTTTGGCTATGGCAGATCGCGCAGAAATTCAGCTTTACTTGGCTTCTGCAACTTTGGTACCAGATACCACGTCGATGCTACAGTTGATGAGGCGATTGAATATCCTTTTTCACATCATCCATCTGCCTTTCATGCCTATTTCTTTGAATACCATTCCGAAAGTTCCGAACACAACGAATAGCGAGTGCTGTTAACCAAGTAGCATGATTCTTGTCTGTGTATCGATCAGAACGGTGAATAGGCCTACAGTGCTGTTATAAGCAATAGGCGCACCCGATTTTTTTACGCATGTATACATCGTGCGTACGTCACGAACTCGGGTCTTGAGAATATTATGCTTCGCGAGCTCTTGAATCGCTAGCTTAAGAAAAGAGCTATCGATAGTAAACCACATCATAACCATGGTATCGACCTCACCAAATCGCGATCATTGAAATACCCACTATGACACTGCCGTGAAATACACTGCCCTGAATAAAGGTGATCAATATGTGGGTGTCTGCTCAGACGATGATGGAAATTCACTTTACAACAACTTTGGGAGAAGACCTGCGAGGAGGTCGCTGTTTAATAAGACGCTCATGACCTTCCCCGGTCTCAATAATGAAGGTTCTTGAGTTTTGAAGTTGGCCCTTTGTATGAGTTTTGATTTGTCTCAATAAAGAAGGTTAAACGAACTGCAGAGCACATGCTTGAAACTATCTTGCAGTTGCGCAGGAAAGAATACTATGAGTATCAAGGTGAGTACAACATACGGGTATAATCCACGGACCAAGTTCTTGCCAATAACTTGATCCGTAGAACTTCTTGGTGCAATACATAATGCCGGGCATTAATCAGGTTTATTGATGAAGTGAAGAGAGACATTACGGGGACATGACTTGTCACTAACACATAAGCAATACCATAGCGCACACCAGATAGCACTGACGGCATGTAGTTTTTGAGTAGGTTGATGTGGGGAAGGAAGCCTGTCCTGGAAAATATTTCAAGCGAAACGCGAGTTGGTCAACGGCGAGCCTGGTGATACTTCATAGAAGTACTCCTAGTAATATATTGTTCCGGACACAACAGCCTGCATTCGTAATGTACTTGTCAATATCGAGCAACAATAATCCCGGAACTCATACACTAAGAAGAGATGAACACCTACAGTACTCTGTCTTTTTGGATAAGCGCGCAAGTAAACATTCACTGCTTTGTTGCACATGTACCCTAGCACTGCTTCCTCTATCGTGTGAAAGAAAACATTTCCTCGGGATTTTTCTTGTCGTACGCTCTGTAATATGAGCGCCAAATGTTAGCGTTCGGATCGGTTTTCAGTTTCTTCGTGTCTAGATTTAACACCTTGGTAAGCACGTATTCCGGACTTGAACCGCGACCCATCCATACTCCAAACTGGGCGTCCTGCAAGTTCGTAGCGACCGTCTTCGTACTCGACACGCTCTTCGCTGCTTCAAGCATCTTCGCCAGCCCTACTTCGCCATAGCTCTTCGTGAATTCCTCGATAATCGTGGTTTTCTTTCTTGGGATCTTCTCGTTGAAAATTTTCATGTACTTGACCCAGGCGACCAACTGCGGGCTACTGAAAAGATCGTTCCCTCCCTTGTCGAGCTTGAGCTGTTTGAAAAGGTTGGCTGGTGGGATTGTGAGCTCTTCCCAGCCTTGAATCATATTTTCCGTTAATTTTGCGGCGCCGGCACTCTCGGCATACTTGGTTGAAAAAGCATCTTTGTCAGTTCCTCTTCGCCGTAGACCTTCTGGAATATCTCGAACTCTGTCGTTTTTTTGGGGTTCTTCTTGTTGTAAAGTTTGAGGTAGCTGAGCCAAATCGCTAGCTGGGGGCCATCAAAAACATCATCGCTTGCTGTTCCAAGCTTTAGCGTCGTGAAGATTCTTTCCGGGGTATAAAGGATGTCCAACGTCAACCAGTGGTTGAACTGATCCTTCAACGTATCGACCATGGACTTTGTATTCGGATTCTTCTTGGCGGTTTCCAGCGTCTTGACGGCATCGCCCATGGGCTTCGCTTCAATCTGCGGCAACTTGTGCTTACTGTTCTCAAGTATATCGTCAAGCAGACCCACGATAACCCTTTCTTCGTCGACATCGTCGTCGTCGTCTTCGTCACCTTCGACTTCGTCTTCAGCTTCGTCTTCGTCGCCTTCATCGTTGCTTTCGCTATTGTTGCCTTCGTTTTCGTCTTCGTCTTCGGCATCATACACTGTCTTGAAGGTTCTCAAGAACCTTTTAAGGGAATGTCGTGGGGATCAGCCGTGAGCGAACGTGTCAAAATCGGCGAGCCGGGTTTCGTCATCTTCGATATCGTCGCTAATGAGGCAGCATTGGCAGTTGCGGGGAGTGCTGTTGCTAATAGCAGCACAATGTAGTGGACACGCATGGTTCTTGAAGGAGAACTCCGAGGTTTGGAAAGCAAGTTGCGAAGTGACCGAGTCTCATCAGTCTCATTAACGTAGGTAGAGCCACTTCACGAACAGCAAATCAGCAAGATCTTTCGCACGATGGGAATCGTACAATGTATGATTGGAACAAGGAGTGCGTGCTCGCCACGGTATCATCTGGTAAACGCACTGAGGGGTTTGGATGTCACTAAATAATATACTTTTTAGTAATTAATCGTGAGCTCGAAATATGGGACCACACTTCGCCGTGAGTCACATTCTCGAAATGTACAACCAGCTTGCAGAGAAAAAAAGCAAATGCTGTTAAGAGCATCGAACCGTGAATTGAATCCAAAGCATAGGGCATTTATTCTGCGAACGCTGCAGGCAGCACATTTTACATGAATTTGTAACAGGTGCTGGGGAAGGGTAAGCGCGTGCAGCGAGGAATTTCCATATCTCAGTGAAAAGCACTGAGATTTGTCATTAGCATTATGAAGGCACAAAGCACTGAGTCAGTGCTAGAAATTTATGTATGCCAGTTTTTTTTCTTTGTTCAAAGTGCACAAGACAGGAGTCATTGGTACTGGTTGCTGGCAATGAAAATGCATAAGTATCTAGCATTCGTTTGTTCTCATCAGAAGGGTCTGATGCCCTGCTGATGTATCTGTAGGGAAAATTTTCGTTTCGTTTCGAGTCCACACGAGCGACAAATAGCCTCACCGATTACAGAGAGCTCACTGCATTTGTTGGGCCTCCGCACCAAAGTGATCGGTATCATGTCATGGGCACTTTAATCTTATTATCATGCAACGAATGCAGATCTCATGTTCACTAACAATAGTTTCTTGATGAAGCCTACGTTCCTTTGTGTTTTTCTTAAACATCATAAACACATGAAACTCTCGGTGAGAGGTCACCTATTCTCCAGTGTTAGGTGCATCATGATGACCACCAGTTCCTCCGCGCGTCAGTGAGATGTCTTGTAAGATGATGCGAAACAAATAGTATCTTAAGGACATACTTAATACAGTATTATAGATATATTTTCACTGAGTGCGCCAAAAAAGAATGGGGTTTCACTATCCTATTGACAAATCTCAGTCCTTTTCACTGAGATATGGAAGTGCGGCAGCACCGTGAGCAAATCCCCGACTGTTCATAATCACTTCTGTTGACGCTCCACTATTAGTTGAACTAGGTAATGCTCCACTGCCAGTACACAATTAAAAGTAAATTGGAGCCAGAATGCACCGTGAGCAAATCCCTGGCTGAAAGAATTCATAATCACTTCAGTTGACGCTCCACTATTAGTTGAGCTATGTGTAATGCTCCACTGCCAGTACACAATTAAAAGTAAATTGAAGCAAGAATGCTTCGACACCCCAATCTTAACCAAGGTTCATTTTTTATAGGTAACGAATTTTGTTGTACACATACCAAGTGATGTCCTGCTACATATTGGCTACCAACGTCGTAAGCTACGACTAGGGAGAAAGTCGTAACTTACGACGTACTAAGTAAAGGGAAGGCTTAAATAGGAAATGGCTCGAATCGAGCAGGAACCATACTTTAATCAAGTCCTTTTCTACGAGGATAAAATATAAGCTGGGAGAGGTCAAATGAGAGGGGGCTAAAGAAAGGTTGCGGATAGGGGATGGCGATGATAGATGAGGATGAGTGGTCGAGTGCCACACTGGCGAGAAGCCGATCTAGCGCAAGGAAAACGCAGGAGAGCCTCGGGGACGAGATTGGAGTGCGAGATGTAGACTTCAAGCACCTCTGGAGGCAGCTACGGCAAGTCGGATGGAGGTAGAAGAGGCCCTCTGGATTCGTGATCGACTGAACGTACATTTCACCAAGCAGAGAGTCGTTCGTAGGTATGTAGTATGCATGCCGAGATCGACACGTCTATTACTTTCTGACAAGACTGTATTCATGTAGGTGAGGACGCAGTTGTGGCATTTGCGATCAAGTCAGGGTTTATAGGCAGCGACGAGAACGAGCGCCTGGACAGCAACACGATTGATAAAGTGTTGATCGCGGATCGTAACGATGATGGCTAGTCATCTTGAACTACGCTAGGCCGATCGACCACAGCCTGTACCCGCCCTACAAGGACCTGCACCGCACTAACATGCACCGTGACGATCTGCACGGCGCCGACGTGCACGACGCGAACCTGGACGGCGACGATCTCCTCGAAGCCAGCCCCGCACGACGCGGTCCTACACGACACCAACGTGTATCGTGCTGACCTACACGACGCGGACCTGGACAACACCAACCCGCTCAAAGCCAACCCGAACGACGCGGACCTGCCCGACACCAACATGCACCGCGCCAACCCGCACGACGCGGACCTGCCCGACACCAACATGCACCGCGCTGACCTGTGTGACGCCGGCCCGCACGACGCCAACCTGGACGGCGGCAACCTGAACGGAACCTACGTGCACCGCGCCGACCTAAACGACGCCGACCTAGATGGCACCGACGTGAGCCGCGCTAGCGTGCGCGACACCAACCCAGACGCTACATCCATCCTGGACTACAGCATAGGTGTGGAAGTTACGCCGGGCTTTGTCTGCAGCATGGCACCCAAACATGTTAACATCATAGCAATAAATCTTTCCAAACGACACACTATTGCGAGGCCTGCTCGCAGCCCGAGGCGAAATGCTTCCTATGTCCCAAGGCACGCTCAAAACCTGCTACCAGATTTGGCATGAAGATTTTGGCAGTGGGGTATCCATCCCAGCTTCGCTGGGCAAGCGCATTATTCTGCGTCGATCGGGAAAGGTTGGCGCACGCAAGCCCACGAGTCGAGAACTGCTCTGAGATAATGATGGCGACAACAGCAATGGAGAAGTACAAGAGGCTAGTGTTTGATTGCGTTGTGACAGCGCTTACAATTACATGCTACGTACGGGTTTTGTTGAGTTTTGACTAGCCGAGTGCCGCCCGCTTCGCGGGCGGTGGCTCTTTGTTTTGAGGCGTTTTGTTATGTTGACTTCGCTTTGTGGCTCATTAATTTATGTATTATACAGTAAAAGCATATTCTTATATTTATCAATCTATGTACCATACCATAAACTTGCCGACATCAGCCGACGCCGTGCCTGCACCCTCCTATTGAATAAGATAGGAGGGTGCAGGCATATCTGTCGGTGCCCAGTGTGCACTGCCCAGATTGATTGTTGCCCATCCAGTGACAAGCGATCAGCACAATCACGACTGTCACTGCCAACACGTTACTTTACGTAACTGCCGAGGCACAAGCGTTTGTCTCGTAATTACATGCACTTGAACTGCAGCCTCTAACATTAATGGATAGCATTTACTGACGATTCAAACTAGCCTGCTTCCTTTCTCACTTTTGCTTTTGCGTTCACTCGAGCCGGCGTTCTGCTAACTACCGTTCTGCGGGAACGTGTCAGTGCAAAGCTTAAGTTGGGTGCCTCTGGTGCGCGTCTCTCTCCACTTCCGGCGTTCTGCTAGAAAATTCTGGACAGAGATGCAATCCAGTGATGAGTGTCAACGGAAAACAAGGGGCGGTCCGATGTGTCAAAACCAAAGCGGAACCAGCGATAATTACTCGCTCTGTGGGCTGTACTCGGTCAACAACGCGCTTCAGATCCGCGACTTTCTGTCGATTGATGGGCTGGCACCAATCGTGCGTTGTCTAAACGCAGCGGCAGGCGGCAATGATCTCCATGGACACGTCAAGTACGGCGGTGTGGTGTAGTGGGGATCGCAAAATCGCGTTCACGATCCACTAACGCACGGCGCCCGAACTACCAATTAACGGAGGGGGTACTCTTATAAATTTTTATTTTATAAAAGTTAAAAATAGATCAGCCGTGAAGTGCTGCAACGCTCCTCGCCTTGTGTCCCCATTGGCGGGGCTGGGTCTGCTCCTCTGGTGTCTCTAGAAGACGCGCGCGATGTCGGACGAACTGTCCTGGCGAGGCGCTGGACTGGGTGCTGCTACGCGGTAGATTCTTCAGGTAGCAGCGGGCTGGGGTGTCAGCCTCGATCGATTACTCGAGATCGGGGTCTGACGGGCCAGATGTGTCTGGGCCCTGGGGTGCCTTGTGGGGTGTGTGTTTTCCCCGTTCCGTTTCCTTTCCTTGCCTTGTCGTGCTTGCCGCTTCATAAAGCGGGGTCTGTGTTGTTGAGAGTCGAGGTGGCCTGGCCAAGCGTTCCAGGATCCACCGCGTCGTTCTACTTCAGTAACCTTGTGAGCGCTGGGTGGGCCAATATACCGTCCCGCCCCAGGCTGTCGATTCTTGGAGGTCACTTGCGCAGAAGGAGGCACATTCAACTCTGTTTGTTCTTTAGCTTTCCTACCGTCCACTAACATCCGCCTCTCCTCTACTCTCCCCTTACACTTCCCTTGATGTGTGGTCACACTGGCTTTCATTACTGAAAGACTGCAGCAAAGATCGTGCCGCTCAGTGGGTGCAACTCAGTAGCCCATCTGCTTGTTTACGCCACTCGTTAAGTCTTCCCGTTTACGCCACTTGTTAGGTTTAATACTCTTGTGTTGGGTCAGATCACTGTATCGAAATGACCGCCCATATCGATCTTGTGATAGGTCGATCTAGCGCCAGACCTAGATCGCGTCTCTGGATAATTGCTCCATATGATTCCTAGATCGAGCAAGATCGTGTGTCGAAATGATTGTGCCAATGTCGATCTAGCTCACACAGGTACCCAAACCCATGATTGCGTAATCCAAGTATCCAGTTGAACACCCAATCCTGGACCACTGTATCCAGCGCCCTTTTCCGAGATTGGCTCCCCTCACATCAGGTCGCAGTCAGTCAGATCTGTGAAAGATGCGCTCCACCACAATTTTGTGGTGCGCAACCAAGTGTAACCATCGGATGGATCACCCGCTCACTAGTAGTGTGTTACAATCTTGCGAACGAAGGTCAGGGAAAAACCGTGCTCCGATCTCAGTTTGTATACCGTACGTCGGTGGTGCCACATATTGGGTAACCACACTCAGTCAACCTCCTGCAGGATGGGGAAGTACTCGGCTATATATTTGACTCATTTGTCGATACAACCATGATATATCTGGGGTCTTCACTCGAGACCGAGGCATCACCAAACTGATTTCGTTACGGATCCGGCGTAAGAACGCCATACGCGATGATCAGTGATGATTTTCGTCAATAAAATCCGCGAAACACCTTTTTGTAGTGAAGCTAGAATCCTGCACAAGCGCCGAAGGGAGTTAGATCCTGTTCCTAAAGGTAATGTTGTGCCTTGGTTCTGCCAGACTTGAAAAGCACGAGACTTGTTCCACCAGATTGGAGTAAAGAGCGCATATTGAACCACCTTCTCTCTGGTATAGCTGATCGACCGAAAACTCGGCCACCGTACGCGGTTCCATTCTAGAAAGACATGTCGCCACCAAACCGGTAGCATTGTCGCTCTCCACACCGGTGAGCGTGGAGGATCAATCAGTAGAAAATCGCTGGACCATGGTCGAAGAAACTTCCGAAGAGTGATCACAAAAACACCTGTATCAGAGTACGGCATCATTCTCGTGATGATCAGTAAGCGCATGCACAAATTGTTGTAATAATAATAATGCTGGCGACGTATGCTTGTCATCAACACTGCTATTCTAACGTCATCTGCTTCTTTGGGTTGCGTTGCAAGTCCTTTTGGGACAATATGAATGCCACCGGGTCCTTCACTGACTCTGTTTTTATACAGGATGTACCGCGTCACAATTCCTTGCCCTCTCTTCAAGAATCGAAAAGGTATAATCATTGTGGACGTAAAATACCAGATAAGAGATAAAATCACAGCTTGGACAATTAGCCGGCGACCCAACAATGTGCGCGCCCGACCTTTCCACAATCGCAGACGTGTCAATATTTGCGATCCAGTTGGTTTGCCAGTAGCGTCGTCGTATCAAAATTTCCAAAGGGAATACCGAGATATCGAACGATCTCCCTTTCCTCCAAAGAATGGAGGGGCACCAGGGTGGGTGTTGCACGGTGATTATTGAGACTCATGATCAGACTCTTAGAATCATTCAACTTGGCCCCAGATCCTGAGCAATAGCAGTCAACCAGACGCAGTTGCGCTTAATGTCTGCTTAACCCTCGTGAGAAAATCACCGTGTCATCAGCAAATAAACCGACAGAAATTTAAGTCTCAGAGTAAGGTCAGGATTAATATGTCAGTCGAGCAGAGCAAACTGCTGAGGTCGCACCTCCTTCTCGGTTGGCGGGGTAATCGGCGCCGGGATCGAGTCTGTATTGAAACAGGGCGAGAGTTACGCTCTGTTTCTTAGCATACACAGTATGCGTGTAGTGAGGAAGCGTAGACTTAAAGTTTGTATGTAAGGTAGAAATACGCGGGCTCGCGTATTTCTAAAACAAAATACTTAAGACTTTAAATCACAATAGAAAACTGAATTGAATGGCAGCCCGCCGCGTGGCGGGCTAACCTTATCTTTACTCTAAACCCTTTTAAGATGATATCTATTTGCAAGGAGAGAGCATGGTTGGCTCTCACGCATTTGCATGAAATGCATGCACATGATTGGTTGAAATGTGGCCCTTTCAACCAATAGCTGCGCCTGAGCGCCCGTCAATGGTAGTTGCATTGACGGCTCGTAATGTTGGTCGCTAGTGTGTGTATCCCACACACTCTAGTGGGTTTGGGTGTATTAGTGTACTCCGGGTACACTATCCTGTGTAGCCCCGCTACACCCCCCCCTCTCAAAGTGCGAGTATCGCATTCGGGAGGTAACGGTGACCACGATCTCTTCTGTGGTCACTTTCCGTCTTCTTCGTTTAACGGAGAAGACACTCACGCTCATTTCGCAATGAGCGCGTCAAGTCCCGAGTCTCCCGGGAGCCTCAAGGCTCCCGAAAGTCCCAAGACCTCCGCACCCGGTGGAGATTCCCCATCGGGTGGCAAGCACTGTCAGTGCGTGAATATCACGCACTACAAGTCGAGAGAGAGCGCTCTCGTAAGCGCGAGAGCGCCAACCAAGTCAACGCTATCATCGCCAAGGCCAACCGTCCCTTCGGGGCGGGTGATTCGACTGTCGCACAGCCTGCGAAGCTGCGCACACCACGTCCCCTGGACGTGATGATGATGAGGTAGACCCTGATCTCATTGTCGATTACGGCAGTGATTCTTTGGCGGACGACGAGGAACACTCTTCGCCCATGAAGGCCAAGCCTGCTGTCAGCAAGCCTCTTCGCGAGAGTCCGTCGCCGGGCTCGTCGTGAATGTGAAGACTCGCCAGAAGATGGCGAGGTCGTGCACGCTTAGCGTGCACGGTCTGAGAGCAGTGGACCCGCGGAATCTCCATCCGCGGTTGTTTCTTCTTCCGCCCGGGTATCCTTGCCTGCTGGGCGCAGCGCGGCTCAGTCTCAGAGAGCCGAGCCGTGGAAGCTTTCATCGGAGCGCATTCATCGCCTCCGATGGTATGACGAAGGCGGCCAGGGCACATCTTGTGCTCTCTTCCAAGTCGACATCATCAGGATGATGATATCGTGAAGGCGCTCGGCCTCGCGGCCGGCTCCGATGAGCGACGCAACTACTATGCGTCGCTGTACCTTGCTCTTCGCCACTACAGGACGAGCGCCATAGCGCTAAGAGCAAGGTCTCTGAGACAGTCGCAACGACTCAGGGCTGGACCAGTTCGTAACGAACTGGAACAATGATGCTGCTGCTTTCCGAAAGATGCGTGAGCGCTATTATAGACATAATAGCGCTGGCAGGCTTCCCGCTTGCACGAACTCAGTGCAAGCGTTGGGATACCTTGTGCCGTTCCCCGTGGAGAACGGTGTCCAGTCTGTCCACCCAACGCGGACAGACTGCGTGAGAATAAGTCGACGGGTACTCGACGATACGAGTACCCAGTGAAGTCCGAGATTGGCGTTTTACGGTCTTCCCGGATACCGGGAAGAGAGCACCCCACCTGATCCCGTTACGTGCCTTTCCGACCCCGGGGCGCGGGGTGGTACACGTCGATCGAAGACCTAGCCTCGGCTCGGGCGGAGGTGGTGGCGGTCTTCGTGCGCCATCACCATTTCCGGAATATCCTCACGAGGATATTCCGCGGTTCCCACGAGTCGTGTTGGGGAGGGTATCCTCTCCAACGACATCGAAAATGACGCTGACCTTGGTCAGTGCGTGGCTCCTGGTGAGCTACAATTCGCTCGACAATCCAGCAAATTGAGCCGTCGGCAGCCCGCAAAGGTGCCGGCGGAGGGGGAAACCTCGTCGCTTCGATCAGCCGCTTGAGGCTGATCAAACCTTCCAGCAACTGGCGGCTGACTCTGCAGCCTTCCACCGTGAGGCTTGGAAGACGATCGCTGAGCAAAGTCAGCTGATCTCGAACCTCTCGTCTCGAGTGTCCGCTTCTCGCGAGACAGCGGGTGACGGGCTGTCTCGAGTCGGGACGTCGAGAGGAAGTTTTCGAAGCTCGTTGAGAGCGTTCGTATGCGTCGCTCGCGCTCTGCGCGCGAGCGCGACGAGGATGACGAGTCGTAGATCGACCATCACGCTTCTTCGTGCCATATTGGGTGAGCGCGCGGGCGTATCATGAGCATGATACGCCTTCAGTCGCCCGACATAGAACGTCGGGTGCAGTCTCATGCTGGTTGATATGTCTAGCGTGTAGGCTGTGCCTTGGCTATGCAGACACGAAAGGGGCCGATGAAGCGTGGAGCCAGCTTGCTTGCTCCAAAGTCCGAGGCTACATGTCTAGCCAAGTTTTACGTAGCCAGTAAAACTAATAAATTCGTTTTGAGCTCACTAATGTTGTTGCGTAACTTCTTGTCAGCGTTCATCATCTGTCGGTCGACAGAAGATGCAATAGCACCACGAACAAACCGCATGACGGCTTGTCGATTCTGCACGAAGTCTTTCGCATCGACATTGGTCGTGTCGACCAGTGTGTCCTTGTCCGCTATCGTGCCCTGCACGATGCGCTCGTCATCTTGAGTGTCAACATGAGGTGTGGAAACGTACTTGGTCGAGGCAGTGACATCGCCCTGCGTCGTCACTGTATCGTTTCGGTTTCCGGTGTTCGACTCCGAGTCGAACACGTCATCTTGCGTCACGTCTGCTCCCGGAGCAGGCGTGGGACGGGTCGTCGCTTGTCCTTTCGCTCCGGGAGAAAAAGGTGCTTGGTCTTCTTCCTTCGCTCCCAGAGCGAAAGGTACTTAATCTTCTTCCTTCGCTCCCAGAGCGAAGGGTATTTGGTCGTCTTCTTTCGCTCCCGGAGCGAAAGTTACTAGCTCGTTGCTTGTAACTTCCGTGCCCGGCACGGAGGTGTTCTCGAAAGCGCCTGCACCTGGTGCAGACGCAAAGCGTACTCTCTTCTGGCGCGTGGCACTACGTGTCACGGCGTTCAAATTTTCATGTGGGCGTGGCTCGCTCACAGATCCTCCCCACTTAAGGGAGCTGTCACCCCGCGAAGCATGGCAGGTACTCGCGGATGCCGCATGGCATTCACGTAGAACAGTGTGTGCCCGGTAGAGGCGTGCACCGAGTTGTTGATGGAAAACTCTGCCATCGGCAAACAGTCGCTCCACTCGGTGAACGAGTGGGCGTAGCTCTTGAGGATGTCACCGAGCACGCGATTCACGCCCTCGGTCTGACCATCGGTCTGCGGGTGGTCGGCTGTCGACATCGACAGCCGAGTACCGAGGAGGCCAAAGATCCAGAACACAGCCGTGAACCTTGGATCACGGTCGGGCACTATCTCACGGGGCATACCGTAAGAGCGGAAGATGAGCTCCACAAACAGACGTGTCGTCTGTTTGGACGTGACTTGGTCAGGCACCGCAGCAAGATGAACCATCTTGCAGAAGCGGTCGACAAAGACGACCACTCCAGTCCGCCGCTTGGCGTCGGGCGGTAACCCGAATATGAAGTCCATACTGATGGACTCCCAACAATCTACCGGTATCAGCAGAGACTGTAGCGGTGCTTATGAAGCCGGCGTTGGCTTCACTCGTTGGCACGCCTCGCAAGCACGGACGTACTTGCGGATCCACTTGTACTGGCGTGGCCAGTAGAAGTCACGCGAGACAAGAAGGTACGTCTTCTCTCGACCCGGATGCCCAGCCGATGGGGCATCGTGATACTCAAATATGATCCGCAGACGCAGATCAGGGACTACGATGCGAGCGACATCGTCGTCAGCTGCACTGTATAGCAGCAAGCCGTCGTGTGCACTATACATGTGCACACGGGCTATGCCGGGTAGTTGAGCTCCGCTGCCTTCATCTTCCTACTAGTGTAGGCGATGGGGCGCTTAACTCCTTCGACAAATTGGAACAAGACTCAACCGACAGCAAACTGACTTGCGTATTTGCGAAGATGCATTGACTCGCTAGGTGTAACACTGGTGGGTTACACAACCTTTGCTTTAGTTCCTTGAAGTTCTTCAGCTGCTCGTCGTTGAAGTGGATCTTCGCATTACGCTTGGTTTTCTTCTTCAGAAGCGTAAACATCGTCGCTGTCAGTGATGCTCAGGACAGAAGCGTTGGACGTAACCAGTAAGACCAAGAAAACTGTGAAGCTCCTCTCGAGTCCGTGGTATCAGTCAGTCCTTGATTGACTGCACCTTGTCCGGATCCATTCGCACGCCTTTTCGTCCAACGAAGTCACCAAGGCATGGGATCTCTTCAGCGCAAAAATCGCACTTCGATAACTTGACGTACCATTTGTTATCTCACAAGGTGTCCAAGGGCTTGCGTAGAGCTTCCAGATGGTCTTCAATGTTCTTGGACTTTGTGAAGATGTAAATGTCGTCATAGCATGACTTCGAGCTCCAATCCACGAAATAGTTTCGATGTTAACCTCACATCGTTGCCGGCGCATTACAGACTCCCATTGGTAGCACCAAATATACCCAGAGTCCGTTCGGCGCTTGAAATGCTGTGAACTTTATGTCCTCTTCGCGCATATGTACCTGGGAATACGCAGACATCAGGTCCATCGTTGAATACCAGCAAACACCGGTCATGGCGTCAAAAATGTCTTCTTTCCGCGTCATTGGGATGCCCTGACGCACCGTGTTGGAGCTCAAGTATCGGTAGTCGCGCACGATTCTCCAACCATTAGATTTCCGAACGCAAAACGTTGGAGCGGCGTGAGGGTTGATGCTCGGTCGAATGAGCTTCTTCTTCACCATGTCTTCAACTTAACACACAATATAACGTTGCTGTTCAGGTGACCGTCTCCACTGTTGTCGATACATAGCGAGGTTTTGATCTCTAGCATCGATCTGATGCTCAATGCACGCTGCACGGGTAGATCTTTAGGAAGTTCTGGACGAATCGCATTGTCCCTGTACTCCCTGATGAGCTCAAAGCTTGGATTATTACGAAACGATTCCCAATCGGTCTCCAAATACCGCTTTGCTTTCGCACTACCTACAAGGTCAGGTTGGTCACGCCGCTGAAGCGAGCGCATGACCTGCTTGATTGTCTCCATCGACTATACCAACATGAAGTCAGGTTCGCCAATCGACTTAGTCTTGATTATCAGGAACTTCCGCATTTTCTTACGCGTGATGTACTTGGTCTGAGCACTACAGTAGTCACCGCAATTAGTCTGCGTTCAATATTAGTCTCATACGGAAAATAGTCTCACTTTGATTTAGTGTGACTAATTGTTGTGAATATGAAAAATCAATGATCAAAAATAGTCTGTGCTAGGGTGTACATCTGGTGCAGCGGGATGGGTCCGACCCTCTCATTCGGCTGACCTGGGTTCGAGCCCCCTTCGTGCAGTTAGCCGTGTCGGTGGCTCCGACAACACATGGACTGGTCAGGGTCAGCCACGATTTGTGGTGCATATGGTATATTAATATCAACGGTGGCTGCGTCGAATACGAAGGTTTTACTTTTACGTGGTATGTTTTATTAAAAATAACTGACATAGCCACATATTTTAGAGTAATTATATATTTGACCTGTACTTGCAGTCTTTGCCAGCCAAAAGCCAAACCATTCATTTCCTGTTTGCCACCGCGCCACGAAGACCTCCTGCACTACAAATAGCTCATTCAATGAGTGTGAACACCGAACTGTCGAAAAGTCCATGCGGTGGCTGTGGCGAGCTTGTTGGTACAGTCCACACCTGTCCACAGTGCTCGGTTAGCATGCACCCTTTTTGCGGAACTCCAGTCTGACCCGAAGGTTTTGGGCAACCCATCATGTGCCCGAGCTGTGACTGCCGCGACGTCAAGGAGATGTCCAGTGCCTCGCCGATTGTCGCGGCTTTTGCGAAGGCGTCGAGATGCAGTGCTACAGGCTCGGAACTGAGCCCGTCAATTGAGACCTCTTCCTCTGCTGACTCATCGAGCAAAGAAGAGTCGGAGAAGAGTGTTCCGCCTTCAGCAGACGCGTGTTTACAAGAAACTGCAAGCTCCCGTCGATCGACACGAATCGTCAGCACGGTTAAGCAGCGGGTCAAAGTGGTGCAGTGGTTGGTCGAGATGGAGAAACGTGGAGGCATTAAAGGGTTATTTGCTCGAGCTGTTGACGAGTTCCCTGAGATTTTCAGGTCGCAATCGCGCAATGCCAACCTCGCGAAAGCCACATCATGGTGGAAACAGAGGGAGAGGATCCTGAATCTGCCTAAAGATGCACGTGAGCTATCAGCTAGGCGACACGATGGTCGTATGCGGGCTCATAAGAAGGCTCTTACGGGGCGCGGAAGACGACGAAGTCAATATGTGGTGGCTGTACGATAAGTTGCTGGATGAATTTGATCGCCTGCGGAAGCTAGGGCTGAAGTTTGACGCGTCGCTTCTGCGCCAACTGGCGCTGCGAATTCTGAAGACAAGTACAGGTCCCTATAAATCTCGTCGGTCGACCAAAATGGAGCTTTGCTTGGCAAAAAGATCACCGCGAGATGGATCCAGACATTTATGGAGGCGCATCAGATCGTCTTCCGCACACACAGCGGCAAGAAGCAAATCAGCCCAGAGAAACAAGCAGCAATCGAACGTGAAGTTGCCACTCATCTTGGCCAGCTGAAGCGTGGATTCGAGTCCGGCGTGCTCAACGAGGATGTCATTGAGAACATTGATGAGACCCACTTCGTTGTGGATTTCGACAATGGCAAAACGCTTGGGTTCGTCGGCGAAAAAAACATTAAGTATGCTGATGTGGTGTCTGGTGGGGAGGGGATGACAATGGTGGTCAGGATCTCTGGCGGAGCGAGTGGCAGACTTCATCCACCGATGATAATTTTCCAGAACACTTCAAGCAGCTATCCAATTCGTGGCGTTCCAGACAAGACTATAGGAGTTTGCTACAGGACGGGTCCTAAGGGGTGGATGAGCAAGCGCTTGTTTCGAGTGTACCTGGGGGAGCATAGAGCGATGAACGCGGATCGCTTAGGACGAGAAAAGTCGATATTTCTCGACAACTGTTCATCCCACCTAGTTGAAGATGAGTGCCAGGACGAGCTCAAAAAACTGAATGCGCGTCTCGTGTACTTCCCACCTAACGCGACTGATCTCTGTCAACCTGCTGACTCCTTCGTTATAGCAAAAATTAAGGATGTGTGGCGTCGCAAATGGAACCAGAAGAAAATCGAGTTGATTGAAGGACACGAGTGGCAGAACGAGAAGCGCAAGGATGGGTCCTGGTCTGGTAAACTGAAGAACCCTGGCAAGAAATTTTTCTTGTCGCTGGCAGCCGACTGCGTTCGTGAGGTGAACGCTTACCGCGACGAGAACGGTATCAACTACGCAAGAAAAGCAATGATTACATGTGGGCTTTCGTTGGGTGTTGACGGGACATGGAAGACAGGTCAGCTATTTCCTCACCTCCAGGCTATCATACGTAAGTATCCGGACGATTTTGACGGTGGAGACGTGGTAGGACGTGGTGCAGCCAGCAGTGCAAGTGATGATGACGGTGGTGCTGCGACTAATGACACTGGCGGTGGTGTTGGGGACAACACTGTTGTGTAGGGGATAACAAAAGTAGTATCAGTGATACTAATTTTACCATACATAATATAGTATGCGTTCATAAATAGTATCACTCACACTAAATACCGTACATAAAAATATTAAGCCTCACATAAATTACTATACGTGATACTAATTGCGGTGACTACTGTAGCTTCATCAACGACACCCATCGGGAACATCTTTTCCACTACGCTTGCTTTGCCCGGGCACTGCTGCTATATCCAGCCTCTCTTACAGCACTCCCACGCGTTGACGACACCAAGTCGTCACTCACCATCGAACCCCGGTCGATGTGCGCTTCATCATATTGTTCTCGAACAACACTAGGCCTCTTCATCTGCGCTAGCTCATAAGCAGATTCCACCGCGGACTTCACATCCGTTTTCAGCGCGGTTCCTCGACAGGAATCGGGGCCTTTCGCCGAAAGGCCTTTTACCTCGACAGAACTCCGAAACCCGGAGGCAATCACCGGTCCGCCTTCCTCGATCGGTCCGCAGGTTTTGCCTGTCCGTTCTCAGAGCAAAGTCTTCTCTCTTGTTCCTTCTAATCGTCGACCTCTCCAGTCAATCATCGGCTGCGTGCCCTCAGAGAATGGTATTCCAAGGATTCAGTCAAATCTTTCTGGTATCGCATGCACGACGGCTACGCACTTGTACGCCTTGTGTAATCCAGACACCTCAATATCGAGAAGCAGTACTTTCAGCACTGTCTCCACAATTTGGTTGTCTCTCAGTTTGACGCGTATGTTCTTGCCGTTGATCGTCGTCGTCTTGAGTTGATTTCTCTCAACCCAACGCCGCGAAACATAATCCGTGGTTGCACCACAATCCAACAACATGCGTCGTGTCGAGATTCTCGTGTCTTCAACACTGATCTCTCCGGTAATGGAAATAAGAGTGACTCGTCCCCGTAGTTCGTCGCGGTTGGAAGTCACGTAGCTTCCACAGACCGTCCTAGTCTGTGTGGTGAAGTGCATGTGGAAAATCCAGTGAAAAAGATCGCAGATGGAAGAACGCAGATCGCAGAACGAAGAACAAAGAAAATAGATTGGAGAACGAAGAGCGCAGAACGAAGATCGCAAATCGCAGATCACAAGTTGAAGATCGCAGATCGCAGATCGCAGATCGCAGATCGCAGATCGCAGATCGCAGATCGCAGAACGCAGAACGCAGAACGCATATCGATATGTGAAGCTTCGCTGGAAAGAAACAGGATGGATACGTGGACAAAGGCAGAACAAGAATCCAGTAAACGTGTGGTTGTGGGAGAATAAGGAGATAGCAGACACTTAGGGATAACAACTAAATAGAATCGAATTTACATCCAAGAGCACAAGTCCCCCAAGTCTTCGGGAGCCTGGATTGACATTGGCCTGCGCCCCATATTGGCCGCCAGCGAGGAACTTTACGTGTCAGCGGTAAACTGGATAATACATTGGCCAGTTTTGCCCTACACTATTGTTTGCTTTTGCTTGTAACCCTCGATCGATCGGAGTTCCACTACTTGGCCGATCGAACGCGTTCGACTCTCAACTCTCAAGATCCCGCTATAGGAAGCAGCAAGTTAGTCAAAGAAAGGAGGAGAACATCCTACAAAGACATTCCGGCCTCGGATCAAGACAAGGCCGCCAGAACGAAGATCGACGAAGTCGCCTCAAGAACTGGAACAAATAACCGGACGCAGAGCGAATACTTCCGAGCTGCTACACCCATCCCCGCGTCACACCAGACGGTCGATCGACACCTTCATCGCATCCTCGGAGTCCCGAGAGAGCAGATCCAGCCCGCCGACGGGTACACAAGGTGACAACACGTTCAAGCTGATCACGGATCTATCGGAGTACCCCTCCGTTAGTCGGTGTCTGGGCGCGTGGGAAGCTAGATCGGGCCTTAACTAGGTTTTGACCGATCCCGTTACACCACAATGGTGCGCGTGCCCGGATCTCTTGAGGACTCTGGATTTCACCGTGAGTCCACAGAAGATGCCAAAGTGAAGATTGAACCTGGGGAACAAGCGTCGTCGCAATCAGGATCGACGACGACGCTGCTGAGCGAAGCAAGATCCGCAGATCGACAGAGTACTGGGAGGAACTCTGTCGACGGAAAATAAGAGGAACCAGATCCAGATCTGAAAGAAAAACCTCTATTTCCTACCCAGGTCCCCTCGGGGATCCCCGCAGATCTCGATGCGAATCGAGATCTGTAGAACGCTGAGGCGATCAAGCCTTATGCGTTCACAACACCAATCGATCAACCTGAGAAGGTTATCGATCCGGTGTTCTCAGCTGCTCCTGAGGCGGTGAAAAACTTCGTTGAGAAAACGAAGAAGAGCAGAAACACGCGGATGCAGTTGAAAGGCTCAGAGTCGGAGAGCGATGAACCGACCTCATCCCAATCGACGATCAAGACCGATCAGACCAAAGTCCGATCGATCCTGACTGCGAACGAGCTGGAGGTGACATATCAGAAGTGGGCGTTGCGCAAGTGCCTTCGCACCGACCCAGTGATGAACCTATGCAGGTGCAACAGATCGGAGTCTTGAAGAGACCGATCGCAGCCCCGGCGTCAGCGACGAACATGCTCGATCGGGTGAAGACTCTACTAAAGATGCTGAATGAGACACGATTGGTGGCCGGAGCCTTCGATGCCGGAGACTTGCTCGACTTGGACGAAGGTGTCATCCGGTCGACCACCTCAGAACTCTTTGCTATGCTGAAGATCTTGGTCGGAACGCATCCGACCGACGATCGATCCCAGAATCGGAAACCGTCGCAGGCGATCGGATCGACGGAAGGTCAGACTGGATCGTCACACTACGAGTCGGCTACATCAGAACCTGACTCTGACAGATCGACGAGACTGCCACGTATGTCGCTAGGTCCTACGGGATCGAAGTATCTACAGGACTGGATGAAGGCACCCGACCGATCACTGAATGCCCGATCGACACCCGATCGATCGATCGATCAAGATGGAGATTCCATCTTCGCCCAGACAGATCAAGGCTGCGGCTACAACTAACGATTCGACAGGAGAGTTTGAGTCGTACTTTCAAGCAGCGATGAGCCGATTCTTGAAAGAGCAACAAGTGACGATCGATCCTCAGGTGCACGATCAGTCGAAGTTCAATGTCACTCATGATGTGGACATGTAATCCGTGGGGTCACCTCATCATCAGTCAGATCGTTGGAAACACGATCCTGACGATCTCGACGTTGCGAGATCGGGGCGTGCGGCGGTTGCCACAGCCACGACTGGATCAAGTAGATCGACGACGGTCCAACGCGTTCGGATCTCAGTGATCTCCGATCTCAAGGAGTTTACGGGCAAAGATCAGGATGAAGATCGAGCCAGAGCTTGGATCAGCAAAGTTAAATCTGCGTTCATGAGGGACCAAGCTTCTGATGAAGAAAAATGTCTAACGTTCGCTGATCTATTGTCGAGTCCGGCCAAGAACTGGTATCGTCAGCTGAGCCGATCGACCCGGGCAAGTGTACCGATTTGCTACGAGCGTTCCAGACCCACTATAGCGGACTTGGCATATCCGTCGAATGGCAGTATTAAAGCGTTCGGATGAAGCACCGTTGGATTATCTGTTCCGGCTGAACGTTGCCGCATTGCGTGCACGACTCCAGATCAAGGACGGAGACGCGAAGGCGTGCCGGAAACATGTGGAACATTTCATAGAGACCCTAGGCGATTCCGATCTGGTCGATCAGTTGACCCTACTTCGACTTGCTGATGCCGAAGATCTCGAAAAGTTCTTAGATCTCGAGAACGGGCGAAGAGCAGGCAAAAGCGATCGGCGTTCGGATCGAAGTATGGCCAGAAGGCTCCATCGTCGGCCCCTGCCGCCCCAGCCAAGTGTGCGGTGCGTGCGATCCAGACCCACAACAGAGGATCGGGATCGGACACCGGATCGGACGGATCGGACATGTCGGACGGGTCAGATCAAGAGGGCGATCTTCGACGGATCTTTATGGCGTCGAACGAGGCGAGATCGCAACCGATCGAGAGTGAGGCAACGCGTCAAGACGAAGCGCATCAAGGTCAGATCCTCCCTGATCAGGCGCAGCGCGACCCCGCCAACATTCCCAGTACGATCGAACGGATCGAGAATTCTGTTCGCATTGCGGATCGCGAAAGCATACCGATCTAGGATGCTGGCGACGTCTCACCTGCCAGAAATGCGGGAAGAGAGGTCATCCAGCGGATCACTGTCTGTTCGCGTGTCGTGTATGTGGAGAACTCCACGACATGGGAAAGTGTCCGATGGAGGAGTTTTACTATCAGATCCGCTTGACCCGACGAAACACGCGGGTATGCTGCCATCGATCGCTGAGAAGATGTTAAACTAGGACGCTCGTCGGGTTGGAACCCGATACGAGCCGAGTGTTCTAGGTACTGCATCTATGCATTTATGAACAAGAAATCGGTAGATCGAGGTAGTGGAAGGCCAGATCTACGCGATAATACATGGGAACTACATGATGAACGTGCCGCGCAAATGAGGAATATTCAGCGGATCAACGAATGTACTCGATCTGACGTCGAGTTGCCTTGGATCTCCAGATGGGGATACCCGGGGATATTTGAAGCAGCGCAAACCGGAAGAATGGTTTAAACCGACGGATGGAGAAGCTGTAACTGAGATCCAGGAAATCGATCGAGATCCGCCACGGATCAACGAATATCGCAGATCGGGCGCCGAGTCGCCAATGGATCTCCTTCCTGGAGAATCCAGAGGCTACTGGAAGCATCATGTCCCCGGAAAGTGGTTTCGCCAAGCTAAGGTAATGGGACAGATCAACAATGAAAAAGCGATTTTGCTCCTGGACAGTGGTGCTGAGGTGTCCATTCTGGACACCGCCTTTGCTTGTAAGGTTGGGTGCTATCTCGATGGGAGTCAGATCCAAGAATTGGTTGGAATTGGCGAAAACGTTTATGCAACGGAAGGAAGGACGCGGATCAAGATAACCCTGGCCGGATCGTTGGTGTATTTCTTTGATATCTGGGTGGGTGGCCAAGATGCGATCTTGGGAATGGACTTCATGGTACCGGCAGGTATCCGTCTCGATCTGGCCGACGGATCGATCTGCTTGCCTGACGAGATCAAGATCCAGATAAGTGGACGTCGGCAGCCTTATAACGACAAACCTAGGACGCTCCGAGTCGATCAGTACTTACAGTTTGAGGTGGGTGAGTCAGTGGAGCTGCCGCTCCGTTTGAAGGTGCCGGATCATGAGAAATTATGGGTCACGCGTGGAGAACGCTGGGTATCGACGGTGACCTCTGGTCCCGGCAGGAAGTGATAAGTGCAGATCACAAACCTCAGCGAGCGAAAACTGATCTTGCAAGCAGACGAGAAGGTCGGGATCTGGCTAGCCGGAGACCGAGTTCCTCGCATGCCGGGTTTCGTTTCGACGATCCCGTCGCTATATGGAGTGGCAGAACTTGGCGTTGGCAGCTACGACTGGAACAGATCCTCCTGAGGCAGATCTCGTCGAATCAGGCCCGGGTGTCGAGCGACCACGGTATACTACCCCATACAGCGATTCTGCGTCGAAGAGAAGCCAGCGATCTATAGAAGATCGCCGGTGACGCAGTCCCCCAAAGATCTGATTCAGCTCCAGCGGACCGACTTGATCTCAGACCGCGGAACCGGATGGCTGTGGACATCGGGGCGGGCTAAGATCGCCCCGACGTGAAGTCGAACGCGGGATCGAATCAGCTAGACACGAACCTTGAGCCGACTGTCAACTCGGAAGGAAGTGATCAGGCGACGAAAGGAAGCGCAGAGCGATGTCTGGCGAATCTGTCGCCGAGATCGATACCGGATCAGGAGGAACCGGTCGGATCGCTGGTCGATAATTTGGCGGATCCCGGTCAAAGAGCGAGTACTGAACCGACTTTAGAATTTGTGAAACCCGATCCTGATGTGAGTGACGGGACGGAAGCGAGAACGGAAACTACTCTGCCTGGATTAAGGAGAAATCATACCGATCGAGTCGGATCGGCTGACTCTGATCGTGAGAGAAACGAAGATCAGGCGACCACAACTGACACATACTGTCATGAAGGAGGTGATCTGGCGGCAGAAGATGCGGCAGGCGAGTCAGCTGTACTGCCAGAGACCGTCGCAAAGGCAGACGAAGTAAAATTGAAGATCTGCAAGTGGCAGAACCGAAGTACAACACTCCCGAAGAAATTAAGGCGAGCGATCTGGCAGAAGAAACATCTACCAATAGACAAAGGAAACGCGTTACATCCAGTCGCTCGAGACATTGTCGACGTAGGTGGCGGGGAGCCGATGGCGCAAGGTCGTCTAAAGGATCTATCCGCGTCGACTGATCTGCCGTTCTCAGGATCGCTCCGATCGATGCGATCGTTCTTGGGTTGCCTCAATGACTATAGCCGATTTTTCGAAGACTACGCAATCTACACGGCAGTCCTGTACGAACTTCGCGTTGTGGACCACGCTGGACTGGAGATATGTAGAGATCCGCGCATGATCGTCGAGCCGTCGGAACAGGGGGCGACAGATCGAAGCAAAAGAGCGGCAGAACGGGCGAACGAAACGGCGGATCTATCAGCCCCGAACGTGGACGAAGCTGACGGGCGGTGTGTGCATGCAAGCAATGCTTTCAGTACTCTGAAGGATAACATCGCTGCCAATCCAGTGCTACGTCATTTTGATCCCGATCGCCAACCAGTGGTGATCGTATATGCCAGTACGTGGGCGATCTCGGCTACCCTTGCGCAGGAACATGACCCGATCTATTACCCCGTCACCTTCGCCAGCAGGACCTTGGGGGAACCAACGAGCTAAAGTACAACGTCGTGGAGAAAGAAGTTTTGGCCTTGATGAGGATCCTGGATCTGAATTACAATCTGCTAGTAGGACGATCGATCAAGGTTCTGACACGACACTCTACGTTTGCATGGCTGTTTCGATCGGCGGGGTTCCAGGGGCGATTGGGTCAGTGGGCCACGCTCCTGTCACCATGGACACTCGATATCACGAAGTGTACCATGGGCGAGGACGAATTACTGGGGGCGATCGTTGCCAGTATCTCTCCCCGGTCTGAGATCGATCAGCGAGATTGGGGTGAATACGCAGAACGATTGACATTTGCGACCAATATCGCTCATGATCGGGTCAGAGGGGACACGCCGTTCTATTTGGTGCATGTATGGGATCCGAGATCGACGTTGGAAGCAACTCTACCGATCGGTAGTACGCGGTCGCAAGATCAGAACGCTAGACGGCATTCCGGCCTCGGATCAAGTCCAGGCTGCCAGAATGAAGCTCGACGAAGTCGCTTCAAGAACTGGAACAAATAACCGGACGCAGAGCGAATACTTCCGAGCTGCTACACCCATCCCCGCGTCATACCAGACGGTCGATCGACACCTTCATCGCATCCTCGGAGTCCCGAGAGAGCAGATCCAGCCCGCCGACGGGTACACAAAGGTGACAACACGTTCAAGCTGATCACGGATCTATCGGAGTACTCCCTCCGTTAGTCGGTGTCTGGGCGCCGTGGGAAGCTAGATCGGGCCTTAACTAGAATTTGGCCGATCCCGCTACACCACATCTGCTTTTATGCTAGATTTAGCATAAGCTACAAAATGTAAGTATCCTACGCTAAATTATAACTTGTCACTGACATATATCCGTTATCTGATATACTCACCCACCCTCTAACGCGCGCGTCCTTCCAGTCAGTCTGACCATTCTCGAACATCCAGAACAGCGCGACGTCCGACTGTCTCAGTGGGAATTCGCCTGAGCCTGTGCTATCTTCGCCTTCGGGCCTGGCTTCACTTGTTTCAGGTAGGTTCTCGCAAGGGAATCAACATGCTTCTGCGTCTCGTTCAGACCTGTCGCTGCTAGCAGAGCTCCGTGCTACGGCCGGGCTCCGTGTGACGAAGGCTCGCCTGGCTTGCGCTCCTGCGCGCCGCGATCGTATCAGCTGCTTCATCTTCTTCTCCGCTTCGCCCGCCGCACTTCTTCGACGCCTGCGATGAGATCCGGTACTTATGAAAGATTCTCAACTGGTTCCCATATCGGCTTCTCCTCGCCCACCCACTCCACGAGAAATTCCTCGGTTGATGTTGGTCCAATGCGGGTCGCCGTACGCAGCACCTAGCTCGAGTTCAACTTCTTGGGGAAAAATCACGGAGAAAGCGTCCAAAGTGGTGGCACCAAAGACGCCATGTGCGTCTGTCTTCCGACAGATACATGATGCGGGAATGGAATGACTAGGTGGCTGGTAATTAGCTTTTGTAGTGCATGCGACGTGTGAGATCGTGAACTTCGTATGTGGGGATCTCTGGGGGTGCAAGCTGTTTGTGCTTCCTCTTGCCCTGTGCCACTTTGTTGTGACGTGCATGATTTTATCACTGATATGCCAGATATGTCGGGCTCAGGGGGACATGTTTTGACCCGCTTCTCTTGCCGTGGAGTTTGGACGAAATCAAAGAGGAGGACATATTATCAATATCAAAACTGCAAGTATTGGTTGGGAACTTCTTCGTAGATGTAGAAATATGGTCGACACACTGTACAATCGACAACAAAATATGTTATTAACGGCTGATAGCTAATCACACTAAAAGTAAAAAAATGAATACTACAAGAGGATTGGAGTTTTGACGACAAGGAGCTAAGGCGCTAGACGTACACAAAGTGGGAGTTGCTGCCATATCGACATTTGTCTTCTTAATATTGAAGCTAAGCTCATCAATATGTGAATGTCTATTACTCAGGTTGTACTATATTTTTATATAATTATATTATACTTGAGCTACACGTAGTGTTACGGTGATGCAGTTAAAATTAAGCAACATCTTCTCGAAGAACCACGCGAAGCTCAGTACCTCACCTACGGTCAGGACAATGAAGTTCAGACGCAAAGCTAACAACATGCTCGAGAAATTGTTTTCACTGCCAGGTAAATGAACAACTATTTTCAAGTGCCCACCCTTCAGCAACGCTGGCATTTTGGCGAGTTTGATAAAGCTATTGATAGTTTTCAAAACCATTCTGGATGGAAAAAACGAAGCCCTCCTGTTGAGCTACATCTTGAATTCACTCGGCGTTGATTCGAGTTAGCGATGTAATCAATTCTTTTATGCCGTAGAGTAGACTACGGACCCTCGATTGCGAATGAAAATTTAATCATTTCGGCTCAAAATCCATACATCCGAGACCTACTGCAGCAAGGGGCGTGGGGAGCGCACAGTTATTGGAAATGGAATCGGTGGCAGCGAACGCTTCCTATCCTTTGCAAAACACATTTTCATATAGATCTTTGAACAGGGCTCAAAGTACGTGGCGTGATTCACAACTACCCGTGGTATTAGCAAAGTTATTTGCAGGATACCGCTAAGCACCTCGTCATGAATAGGCGGCTTCGCAACATTCGCGTGACGTGTACACTAGTTGGTGCTGATCGACACGCAAAGCCACGCATCGTTCTGCTGCGCATGCATGAATCACTGCGTTGGCCTCATTTTTGGGATGACTATTCTCGAGAACTCCGTCCGTCCACAAAAACCTCTGCAACATAGACCAAGTTGCTATCGTAACAACCTCCACATTCAAATGAAAATCGAGTTCCCTGTGGACAGTCCGTACACGGCTGAGGTTGGTGCAAATATGCATGCTGAGTACATCGTCATTGGTTGCTCAGCATGCATATTTTTCGGCAATCGGTTACACTGCCCAGTGCTGGGACTCACTAAAAATGAATGTTGGGTGTTGGAAGTCGCAGATCGAAAAGCGAACGAGCTAAATACGCATATTTTGCAAGCTTTGGTGGAGGTAGACGTGGATTGTACATCGATCGTGCTGTAAATCACTGCTGACATGGCGTTCGATTTAGGGCATCGGATCGTTCCTCTCGCGGCCTTGTCTAGGATCTTTGCTGTCGATAAAATCATTGTGTCTGCCAGGATTTAATTGGATTGGCTATTGTGTTGGATAATCCTTTAGCAAATACTTCCCACAATCGATTGAATTGTCTACATGAAATTCATCGAGGTACCGGTACCACCGTACGAGTGTCTGGTTAATACTTTTAAAGATGATTTGGCCCTGGCTGATCGCGCAGAACTTCAGCTTTACTTGGCTTCTGCAACTTTGGTACCAGATACCACGTCGATGCTACAGCTGATGAGGCGATTGAATTGTTTATCATTTTTCACATCATCCATCTGCCTTTCATGCCTATTTCTTTGAGTACCATTCCGACAGTTACGAACACAAGAATAGCGAGTTCTGTTAACCAAGTAGCATGATTCTTGTCTGTGCATCGATCGGAACAGTGAATAGGCCAACAGTGCTGTTATAAGCAATTGTCGCACCGGATTTTTTATACATGTATACATCGTGCGCATGTCACGAACTCGGTCTTGAGGATATTATGGTTCACGAGCTTTTGAATCGCACGGTAAAAAAGAGCTATCGATTGTAAACCATACCATAAACTTGCCGACACCGGCCGACATGGCCCTGATTGGCTAAAATTTAAAAAATCTCATTCGCCCAAACCTCGAGGACGCGGCAGGCATGGCCAGGACATTTCAGAACTCACTACCGAACAAGCTGCAAGGACCCAAGAGCCAACAAACAAGTATCCAGAGCGGGAGCGGCGCCGCCGTGCATGGGGCGTCCGCGTGCGGGGGAGGCGGGGCCCTCGCATCAGAGAGGCAGAAGACTACCGGACTACGCGCATCCAGAGCGGGAGCGGCGCCGCCGTGCACGGGGCGTTCGCGTGCGAGGGAGGCGGGGCCCCTCGCACCAGAGAGGCAGCAGACACCGGAGTACCATTAGTGCGTGGAATAAATAATAGTTAATATTCAATAAATGCGATAAATTATTGGTTTCTTTCTGCTGGTTTCTCGCGTCTTCAGTGCCTAGTGATCTGATCGTATCCAGCATGCTAACTTTACCTAGTTTACTTCGAAGGAGTTGACCTCACGACCTCATGACCTCATGAATGGGCGTCGCCCAGGAAACTCGGTTGAGTTGGTGATAGTAGCTGAGGCGACAATACAAAACGTAAGTAGCGGTAATACAAACTCGAAGTGATATGTCGGCAGCGTTCCTGATATTCGTTTGATATCTGCATTACTTGCTTTCACTATGGCTGACTCACATATTTCGGCCGTCCTGTCAACATTATACGTCGGCAAGTTGTCGGCAACCTAAACACCTACCCCTAGTAATGCTCATTGGCCGAAATGAGAGTCGACAGGCTCCTCATTTGCTAATAAGCAATATTCGAAAATTGATTGGTCAATGGACGCCATACAATAGCTAAGTAAAAATATATGTATGTCGGCAACGTCACGATATTCATCCATATCATAACCATGGCATCGTACATCACCAAATCATGATCGTTGAAAAATCCACAATGACACTCCTTTGAAATACACTGGCCAGAATTGAGTTAAACAAAACAGCATTTGAATGTCTGCTCAGATGATGATGCAATTACATTTGACAACAACTTTTGCGAGAAGACCTGCGAGGTTTTTTGAGATGAACTTGTGTTTTGGAAGGCAAATGCCGAAGTGAGTGATTGATTTATCAATGTGCTGCTCCATAACAATTGTAGACCTGTGTCTCCTAGTGCTATTCCTTTTGGCTCACCCTCTAACTCCTTCTAGATCAAAGCTATCAGCTTGCGAAAACAGTCACTCCGATGTCTTGCACCCGAAGCAAATCATGCGAGTTGAAGTTGAAGCCAATTATCCAATCAGAATGCATGGTGTGATCCCATCAGCCAATCGTATCCCTGAACGCGTGTATCTTAACCAATCAGGACGCGTGCCTCTTCATGCGCAATGTACTCCAGGTCCCGGACCTGGCGCGGGCCTGCCATAAACGAGTGCAAGCAGTGCCTGATCAGCACTCCTACTCACTGCGAGTGCTCGCTGGGTTTGATGCCAGGCCGGTGGCGGAGACGAGGTACTGGAGGCGCTTGGTTCCCAGTGCCTTTGTCAGCATGTCTGCAAGCTGGTACTCCGTCGGGACGTGGTCCACCACGATGATGTTCCGCGCAACATTTTCGCGAATGAAGTAGTGACGAATGTCCACGTGCTTGGTTCTAGCGTTATAACCAGCATTAGTCGCCAAAGCGATTGCACCTTGGTTGTCCTCCCACACCTGCGTTGCTCCCACTTGCTCATGACCGAGGTCCTTGAGCATTGCGCGCACCCACAGCACTTCTTGGGTGCACAAGCTGAGAGCCATGTACTCCGCTTCCGCTGAGCTAAGTGCCACCGTGCGCTGGTACTTGAACTTGAACACGGTTGGGGCGCCACCAATCATCACCATGATGCCTGACACAGAGCGGCGATCGTCGATGTTGGTACCCCAATCCGCGTCTGTATACGCTTCCACTTTCACCTTGCCCTCGCTGCCGTCGTAGAAGATTCCGTGCTCGCGTGTCGCCTTCAGGTAGCGCAGCACTCGAATAGCAGCCTTCCAATGCTGCTGTCCCGGATTCTCAAGGAACCGAGACAACTGCGTCACCACATACGCTATGTCTGGTCGTGTACAGGTCGTGATGTACAGCAAACATCCGATAAGCGATCGGTATGGCTTGGGTTTCATCTCAGCCCGAGCAGCATCCGTGCTAGGCGACTGCATCTTCGACAGCTTCAATCCATCCTCACACGGGTTCACCACAACCTTGGCATTCTCTTGGTTGAACCTGATAACCACGTCGTCAATGTAACGTGTTTGCTTGATCATTAGCGTTGCAGCGGCGCGGTCATGGTCGATCTCCATACCAAGGATGAATTTGGCCTCGCCTAACTCTTTCATTTTGAACGAGTTCTTGGGCGCCGTCTTATCCTCCTGGATCTCCTTAGATGTCTTGGCCGCGATGATCATGTCGTCTACGTATAGACACACGTACACGAAGCTGCCTTTCTTGCCCTTGACGTAGACGCACTGATCAGCACTGCAACTTCGAAAGCCGATCCGCAGGAAAACATTGTGAATGGTCTTGTTCCATGCACTGGCCACCTGCTTCAGACCTGCATCAGACGTAGATTGCCTTGTCCAACTTGCACATCATGTTTGTAGCGTTTGTGATTTTATATGGCACCTCCATGTATACGCGCTCCTTGAGATCGCTGTTCAAGAACGCAGTGTCAGCATCCAGCTGCTCTGTAACATACGCCTCAGCTACCATCACCGAAAGCACAACTCGAATGGAGTTCATGTTCGCAACCGGTGAATAGGTCTCGAAGAAGTCGACGCCAAACTTCTGCTTGAAACCTTTAGCCACAAGCCGGGCCTTGTACCGTACGACCCTGCCTTGCTCGTTGCGCTTCTTGGCAAACACCCATCTGCATCCAATAGGACGAACGTCCTTTTCTCGGCGTACCAATGTCCATGAGCCATTTTCCGCATGAGCTCTCAGCTCCGCGTTCATTGCCTTTACCCATTCCATCGCATCATCGCTGTCCATGGCCTGCTGGTATGTCGTCGGTGCGTCGTTAGCATCTCCGACACTGGCAGCATATGCCAGTACAGCTTCAGCAAGAAGACTGTCTTCGTCAATCCGTGGTCGCTTGGGTGAAGGTGGCCAGAAGTGGTCATCGTCGTTGGTGTCGTTCTCGACATCTCTGGAATCATCGTCGAGGAGTAGCAGTGGTTCTCGTTCCCGACGCACACGTTCCGGAGCCGGATGGAAAACCATCGGAGGCTCCTCACTACGATGATATGTGGCCAATTCTTGACCTAAAGCAGCCGGGTGTTCGGGCTCTACCGCTGGCATCTCCGCATCCTGCGTGGCCTCCTCCTCAGCATCCATCGGTTCATCCTGAATTGGTTGTTGCTGTTGTCGGACAGGTTGCACGCCTTCGTCACTGTCCTTGATTACGTTGATAACCTCCGTGCTCTCCGTCAATGTCGTGTCGTAGATCCCGTTTACCTCGCGCTCATCCAGCTTTAGTGATCGTGACACCTTCAACTTATTCGACTCCAAGTCAAACACGCGATAACCCTGGGTATTCTCGGCGTAGCCGAGAAGCATGCACTTAAAACTTTTCGGTTCCAGCTTGTGCGCTTAGCATCGTCAACATGAGCGTATCCGACCGATCCAAATACGCGTAGATGGTCCAACCGGGGCTTCGTCTTGAAGCACAACTCGTACGGTGTCGCCGTCGAATTGTTGCTGTTCGTAGACCGGTTGATCAAGTACACTGCCGTGCTGACCGCTTCAGCCCACCAGAGAGTCGATACACCCTTGTAGTACAGCATGCTCCGTGCCTTTTCAATGATGGTCCGATTCATCCTCTCAGCCACTCCGTTCTGCTGAGGACTGTAAGGTACCGTCTTCTGATGCACGATCCCGTTGCGCTAGCAAATCCCGTTTAGCGTCTTGTTCAAAAATTCAGTGCCATTGTCTGAGCGCAAGCACTTCATGCGCTCTCCCCACTGATTCTCATACATTGCCTTGAACGACTGGAACTTGATAGGCACCTCACTCTTCTTCTTGAGGAAGTAAGCCACAACATACCTTGAATAATCGTCCACGAAAGTGAGCACATACCTGGCTCCACCCTTCGACTTTGTCTTCATTGGACCCATTACGTCCGTGTGGACCAGTTCCAACACACGTGACGTCTTCGACTGCGAGCGAGACGGAAAGTGAGCTACCGTCTGCTCGCCCTTCATGCATCCTCCGCATAAAGTTGTTTTCTTCTGACTAGCCGTTGGCATGCCAGTCGTTGCACGCTGCGTCTTTGCCAGCGCGCCTTCATTCAAGTGACCCATGCGAGCGTGTCAATGCTCCCACTCGCTGTCGACTTCCGAGTACGCAACGTACTGCGCCAACTCCTGTTCGCAGTCCAGTATGTAGGCCTTGCCGATCTTCCTCCCCGAGGCGACAGCTTTCTTCTTGTTCCATATGAAACATGAAGTGCGAATTCAACGCTCAAACCGCGTTCAGCCAGTTTACCCACCGATAACAGTCTTCGGTCCAGACCCGGTATGTGGAGTACTTCCACCATCCGGATGCGCTTTCCGTCGATGCCTTTCATGTGCACCGACCCAGTGCCAGTCACGCGCAGCTTCTTGCCGTCTGCGATAGTTACCTCCATACCGGTGGTCACCGTGGAGTACTCGAACAAGTTATTCATGTGTGGCGTCATGTGCGTTGTCGCACCACTGTCGATCAGCCACCCCGACGACCGATCATTTTGGACAGCGAAGACCGCGTCCTCGTTTTCATTGCCACCGCCGTTCATGTTCGGACAGTCTCACTCATGTGTCCGACCTGGTCACAGTTGAAGCATTTTCCCTTGAAGACTCCGTTCTTTTGTCCGCAGAAGCCCTTGCGCCCATTGTTACGACCGCCTTTTCCGAACTTCCCGTTCTTGAATCTACCTCCATTGGAGATAGCCTTCAACGCGCGCTCGGTTACTTCCTTTTTCTCTTGACGCTCGTACTCCTTTAGAAGCTTCTCCTTCACCTCGATGAGCGTGATGTCCTTGGAATTCTCAACGATAGCCGAGATGAGCTCGTACTCCGCTGGCAGACTGCTCAGTAGAATCATGAGCTGTTGAGCGTCGTCGAGAGGTTCACCAAGCGTCTGAAGTGCGACGATCAGCTCGTCAAAGCGATCCAGATGTTTCGCCATTGTCGTAGCTTCCTCTATCTTGAACTCATGAAGTCGACGAGTCAAGGATACGCGATTGTGCATCGTGGTCCGGTTGCAGTACTCGCGCAGTGTTCCCCACGCCTCCATAGCTGACGTTGCCGAACGAATCTTGGTCTGGTGCTCCAACGTGACACCTTGAGCGATCAATCCCAGAGCCTTCATATCGTTGAGCAACCAGACTTCCGTCATCTCCGCCGGAGTCTTGATGATTTGCACATGGTCTAACAGTCCCTTCCGCCCAGCGTCATCCGCATGGCAAACTCCCAATGGAAGTAGTTATCACTTCCGAGGAGGACTTCAGCTTTCTTAGTAGACATGGTGGTCGTGGACGTCTTGGTACTTGAGCTTGATGCGGCTGTTAACCTGTTGAGATGAACTTGTGTTTTGGAAGGCAAATGCCGAAGTGAGTGATTGATTTATCAATGTGCTGCTCCATAACAATTGTAGACCTGTGTCTCCTAGTGCTATCCCTTTTGGTTCACCCTCTAACTCCTTCTAGATCAAAGCTATCAGCTTGCGAAAACAGTCACTCCGATGTCTTGCACCCGAAGCAAATCATGCGAGTTGAAGTTGAAGCCAATTATCCAATCAGAATGCATGGTGTGATCCCATCAGCCAATCGTATCCCTGAACGCGTGTATCTTAACCAATCAGGACGCGTGCCTCTTCATGCGCAATGTACTCCAGGTCCCGGACCTGGCGCGGGCCTGCCATAAACGAGTGCAAGCAGTGCCTGATCAACAGGGGTCACTTTTTAATGAGATGCTCATGTCCTCCCGGTCTCAATAATGAAGGTTTTTGAGTTTTCGAAGGTGGCCATCTATTTGAGTTTTACTTTGTCTCAATAAAGAAGGTTATCAAAACAGAAGTTCAATCTCCCGTATTGGACACCGCAGGTCACATGATCGAAACATACATATGTTTTGCAGTTTCACAGGGAAGAATACTATGATTATCGATGTGAGTATAACATACATACGGGTATAATCTACGGACCAAGTTCTTGGTGCAATACAAAAATGCCGGGCATCGATCAGGTTTATCGGTGAAGTAAAGAAGTACATTATGGGGACATGACTTGTCGCTAACAGTAAACAACACCATAGCGCACAAACCAGACAGTACTGACGACGATTAACTTTTGAGCACGTAATGTGTGCCTTCGAAAATTTTCCAAAAGAGAAACGCGTTGGTCGACGCGCCTGGCAATATTTCCTAGTAGTATTAGTACATGCATATTGTTGGGTAAGTTTTTTATTGACCGTATTCCGCCCTGACCGGAACTTTTGCCCGGAATACAGTTTCGGTCATGTCCTCGGACAGTAAACAATAATTATGATATGTTAACTTTGGTATTACATTGACGGAATAACGGATTATTGAAAAGCCGGGAAACCCGTACAATATGCAATTAGCGCCGTAATAAGTATATTTACTTTTACCTTTCGTATCGGTGATTGATGACTAGAATGACTGGTCCCGGGGAGCATTGGCAGCTCAACTCGGTAAGGTGTGCTTCTTTCAATCATGCATTCAGTTTGATTTCGATTTCAACATCCAAGTATCATATACAGCTCGCGTCAGATCTCACAGTATTTCTTCGCTGCAGCGCGGTTGGGTCATTTCCACACCACTGGACCGTTCCAAACCCTTACACATTTGTGAATAATTACAATACTTATTACGGAGAGTCAAGCATATTGCAATACTGTGTTATGTTTTCTGTAAGTCCGATACAGTTTTTATGTTCTTGTCTGAGCACTGTCCTCGGAAGAATACTTTTGGGGTCGTAGTCGGGTCAGGACTGGCATTGGGGTGGTGATAGGAGCGTGAATCATTAAACCACTGCGCAAACAGGTGAGTAGAAATGTTCAGTACACTTGAAAGGTGAGTTTACGATAGTTGAGCTTATTTCACAATACTATATGAACTTTTAACCTCAATGATAACAGACTGCGGTCAGATAAGTGGTCAGTTCTGACATTGCGTCTGGAAAACCTTTAGACCGATTCTCAGGCCTGACGATTCATAAATAGTTAGCCGTGTCCATGATGACCAGAGCTGCAATGCTGGATTTACGCTTTCTACGTCTCAAGACATCGTTGGACGAACTAGGAGCGTAAAGCATTCATCTCTCTCACCAATCACGGCAATCACGCCTGGCAAGCCCCTGAATCGTCAAACCACACGAGTTCAATTCACGAGAGAGCTCGGTGCAATACTCTGGGGCTGCCGACTACTCTAATGACGTTACCAGTTGACGGTTCCTGACTTTCCTGATCCTGTCGTGATGTGGAAGAAAAACACACCCGGGCAAAAGTTCCGGTCAGGGCAGAATACGGTCATTAAAAATCTTTGGACCACAACAGCCTGTATCCGTAATGCATTTTTCAATTTCGGGCAAGAACGATCCCGGAACTCATACACTAAGAAGAGATGAACACCTACAGTACTCTGTCTTTTTCGATAAGCGCGCAAGTAAACTTCGATGCTTTGTTGCACATGAACCCTAGCACTGCTTCATCTATGGTTTGAAAGAAAACTACTTCCCGGGGTATGTCTCGTCGTACACTCTGTAATATGAGCGCCAAATGTCAGCGTTCGGATCGGTTTTCAGGTTCGTCTTGTCCACCTTTAAACCCCCAGCACTTACGGTTGTATATTACAACATCGCTCTTTGTACCGTTTCATAACATTTTGTTAAATACATGTTGTTAAATACAACATGTTAATGTCAGCACATTTCGTGCGTTTTTGCACTTTTGCACGCGGTTAGGTCGGAGATTTACAGAAATGAGCTGGAGTGCGACAAGTATGCAACGGCGGATTCCCGCCCAGGTTGATTGCTGGCTGTACCGCCAACCGTTGATTTCGATCATTTGAGAAAACGGCACGTGGCGCGAAAATGGTTGGGAGACGTGAGACCCGACAGGGAGCGAGAAATATTTACGGCAGGTCTTGAGGGGAGAAGCCCTGCGCAGCGTAAGCTGCTGGTGGCTGAACATCGTCAGTTCCATGATGGCGAGCGAGATACGGATGCACAGTTTGAGCCACGATCGACGCCAGCCACGCTAGGCGCGCCGTCCCCTGTCCCCAATCCTGTCGGAGCTCCATCGCGACAGCGTCCGCCTGTACGCGGGTCGCCTAGTCGTGTGCCCCGACCACCACTGGGAAAGATCGCCGCTTACCAGGCATTGCTGGAGAAAGAACGAGAAGGTGGAGGCAGCGGCGCGCGTGGAGACAGCGGCGCGCATGGAGGAACAGCGGCTGCAAGTGGTGAAAGTGGAATTCCTGCAAAGAAGGTATCGAAGAAAGAGCGGACACGTTTGGAGAGGGAGGAGAAGATCGCTAAGAACGCTCGTGCTGTCTCTCGCGCTGCCGCTGCCGAGGCGAAGAAGAAGCTAGAGCAAATGAAGGAGCGGCTACGATTGGAGAAGGAAGAAAAGCGTGGTGCTACAGCTCGTGCTTCAGCACTCGAGCGCTTGCAGCAGGACACGTCAGCAGGGGCTAACGGAAAGAAGAAGGCAACCTTGAAGACTGCGACTGCGGGTGCTGCGGGTAAGAAGAAGCGGCGAATCAGTCCACATGTGGCAGACAACACCGAGGACGCGGACGACGAAAGCGAATCGCTATCATCTGGGTGTGTGTGTTGTGGACTTGAGTACGGATGATAGGCACTAATGGTTTTGTTGTCTGTGTTAGCAGGGATGTGTTGGAAGTGCAGTCACTGGATCCGTTGTCAGAGGAAGCTGACAGCTCGACTCCAGCACCCTCACGTCCCGCTGCGAGGTAAGCACGTGGTATCATACAACATGATTAATATATCTAATGTTGTATATGATGTCTTCTATCATAACCTTGGATTTGAGTGCGACTCACGAAGCCGATGATCATGTGCGTAGTGGCGTCGTAGAGTCACCACCGCAGCAGGACGACACTACAATGAACTCAGATATGGAGGGTGAGAGCTCAGACTCTGAAAGCTGGTACGTCGAGGCTCACAACGGTGCGCAAGATGACGAAGAGGAGGAGCAGGAAGTGGATGCAGCTCAAGTCGACGAGGAGAGTAGCGATGATGGTTTGGATGGCGCCGCGATTGCTGAACGTCAACAAAGGCAGCATACAACCGACAAGCGGCAAAGCGCTTGAAAGATGCCGTCGACAAGCTGCCTCGAGACTGGAATGCAACGACGGAGAGCTGGATGGATATGACGAATGAAGAGATGGCTGTACTTGCTCAGGACACCAAGGCGCTTCAAAAGATGCCCGCGGATGGCTGGAACTTTGGTACGTTGCTCACAATTTGTCATGAGGTATATACAACATGTTCTGATAGCGTTCATGTTGTATTTGACGACATTAGATTCTGAAACATTTCCAGAGGACGCAGAGTATCTAGATCTGTATCACGACAAGTACGGCCCTGCTGACGAAGTGCTAGCCAAGTTCCAGTCGGCTCTGGATTTGTTCTTCTTTTTCTTGCCTCGGAGCTTGTGGAGCAGAATAGCGTATGAGAGCAATCCTACTACAACCAACACTTGAATGCACGCATGGATAGGATGCACCGAAAACATCGTGATGGTGGGAAAGAGATTACGCGGGAGGCAGTCATGGATGCAGAAACGAAGAAGCACAAGAAAATCAAGGGCCACAAGATCGTGCGCTGCATTGGACTGCTGGTGGCACGTATGTTGTGCCCCCACTCACGTAGATTTGCGGATCATTGGGCTACGTCTACGGCGGGGGCTGTACCAGGTGGTACGTTTGGCCGTCACATGTCCAAGGCAAGATTTGGCAGGATCATGCCAAATCTGCACTTCTCTAACAACACTGACCCACGCGCCGCGACGGACAGAGCGTGGAAGGTGAGGCCCGTGATCGACAAGCTTCAGCAGACATTTCGCGCGGGCTACCTCGTACCACTGGTGCTGGCGTTTGACGAGGATGTGATACCCTCACGCAGTCGACATAACAACGTCACCCGGCAGTATTTGAAGGACAAGCCCCACAAGTGGGGAACGAAGCTGTTCATGACGTGCTGCGCCGAGACTGCTTACTGCTTACGGTATGTTATGCTTGCATGTGGCGTGCCCAGAAGAAAACCCCGATGCCCCGTCATGGGGCTCTTGTTTTGCCAACTTTAACATGTTGTATATTCAACCATGTCAACTAACAAATATGTTGTATATACGTTGTGCTAGGCTTGAGTTCTACTGTGGGAAAACCAGCACGCCAACGAGCTGGGGGTCACTCCCCGTCAAGGTTCTCAGCGGATCCTAACGCCGGACCTGCTGCCGTTGTGCGCAATTTGCACGAAGTCCTCCCTCCGCCAAAGAATGGAGTTTACCATGTAGTGGTGACGGATAGGTTTTACACCTCGGTGCAGCTTGCGCTGCAGTTGCTGGCTCGCAACGTGTACAGCATTGGCACCATTCAGCCAAATCGGAAAGGATATCCAACGGAAGTGACCAACTGCTCGGCAACGCGTCCTCGAGGGGTGCCGAGAGGCTCCACAATGATGGCTGTTGCAAAGAGTGTGCCGCAGCTTACAGCATTGCTCTGGTGGGACAGAATGCCGGTGCAGTTTCTCGCGACCGGCGGCAGCAGAGTGCTGAAGACATGTGGTAAGGCTCTTTCTGTTTGGCGGTTCAGATCTCAGCTAACGTCTTGCTTTTTGTATACGACGTCAAACGTATTTGTGCAGAGAGACGCCTGCGAGGTGGGAAAAAGGTCGTCGTCCCCTGCCCATCCATGATGCGCGACTATTAGCGTTGGATGGGTGGGGTCGACATACATGATCAACTGCGCTTACAGCGCTATTCGCTGCAGCTATCAGCTGTGTTCCGAAAATACACAAGACCATATTCCTAGGGCTTGTCGATATGGCCATCGTCAACTCCTTCATCGTCTACCGAGGCTCGTAAGATGCGGGGTGACGGGCCAGCTGATCACGCAAAATTCTTGCGTCTTCTGCAGGCGCAAATGCTGGAGCTGACGTCAAGCGATTTCGCTGACGTGGTAGGTGCACTATGAACTCAACTAACAATATCAGCCTTACTAATCGCTTCTGGTTACAGACACTCTCCCCCGGACCTCCAACGCAGATAGAGACTGAGTGCCGTCCCCGCCGAGCATAAGCTCACCGTTTTCCCCGATTGGGACAAATTCGGCAAGGAAAAGAAACTCCGCAAGCGCCCTCAGCACCAGTGCAAGGTCTGCTCACTCAGAAAACGCCAAATTGGCGAGCGATGCGCGAGCCGGTTCTACTGTGAAGCCTGCAGCACGGGGGATACATTGTGAGTGGTGTGTCAGCTAACTTGTGGTAGACTGTCGAGCTAACTATGATGTTGCGTATGTACAGCGTGTACCTCTGCGATCGAGTCCGCCAGAATCACTACCCCGGGAACATCTTGACGTGCTTTCAAATCTGACACGCCAAGTGGAAGAACGGAAGTGAGCGGCCTCGTCCTCTCGTCGGGTGTGACATCCAGATGCGTGGCCTCGGAAAGAAGCGCCGACGAACAAGCGCCAGTGGTGACGAGGAGGAGGAGGAGGAGGCAGACGGGGCACCGTAGGCTAGCGTGGGTGTTTTCTGTAGTGCAATGTGGCTAAGATCAATACACCTTTGCGTGTCAACTGCGCTCTGTTGCAAAATCGTAGCGACACGTCTATCTTTAGTCCAGACTTCGTCCACAGAAACTGCGTCTCCAGTAGAAAGGGCGCTCATTCATGAATGATATACAACATGTTTTGTAGTTAGCTGTAGGCGTCGACGTGTTTAACAACATGAATGAACAAAATCGTGCAACAGGATCGTCCGCGTTCATCCGTCCGGTTTACAATCTCAAAGACAGTCCACGAACTTAAGAGGAGCATACAAATTCCAAGTTTAGACTGACTTTAACATGTTGTATTAAACAACATGTTTGTCCTTTACGGAGCGGCGAAAATCGCGTGAGTGTTGGGGGGTTAACACCTTGGAAAGCACGTCATCCGGACTTAAGCCGCGACTCATCCACACTCCAAACTGGGCGTCCTGCAAGTTCGTGGCGACCTTCTTCGTACTCTGTACGCTCTTCGCGGATTGAAGAATCTTCGCCAGCCCTACTTCGCCGTAGCTTTTCGTGAATACCTCAAGAATCGTTGTGTTCTTACTTGGTATCTTCTCGTTGAAAAGTTTCATGTACTTGACCCAAGCGACCAACTGCGGGCTACTGAGAAACTCGTCCCCCTCCTTGTCGAGCTTGAGCTGCTTGAAAAGGTCGGCTGGTGGGGTTGTGTTTTTAAGAAAGTCTTGCATCATTGCTTCCGTTAATTTCGCGGCGCCGGCACTCTCGGCATACTTGGGCGAAAATAGTATCTTCAACAGTTCCTCTTCACCGTAGACGTTCCGGAATGTCTCGAACTCTGTCGTCTTCCGTGTGGGTTGCTGAATGTTGAAGATCTTTAGGTATTTGACACAAGTCGCATGCTGGGGGCCATCAAAAACATTAATGTCACTTCGTTCTCCCTTTGTTGGTGGTCCAAGCTTTAGTACGCCGAAGATTGCTTCCGGGCGAGAAACACCCGACGACCAGTACTTAAACTGAGCAGCCCCCACCATTTCGGCGATGGGCTGTGTGTTCGGATTCTTCTTGGCTGTTTCCAGCATTTTTGCCAATTCCGCGGGGAGTATTTTTCATCAATGGTTTAGCAATAGTCTCGTCGGCGTTTTGTGGAGCGATTTGACGTTGTCGACCCACGGTTTCCACATTGAGCTCAGAAATACCTGAGCCACATCGTCCTAACCTACAGACGTCGCAAAGGTATCGTCAACGGTTTTTCTTTTCGCCTAGTCTTGAGCCGAGCGTTCTCAAATACATCGTCAAGGAGAACTGTTGAGGTAGTGCTTGTGGTGTAGGAGGCAAATGTCGAAGTGAGTAGATTAATGTCAGTTATAGCTAACTAATTACCTGCCTCTGCTCCCTTGTCCTCCTTGTTGTCCCGCGCAACCAACCGATCCAATTGACCAATAAGCGTCCGACTTGGCACGGTTCAGCTTGAATCGTGCCCACGGTCCGGGAACGGTTACCTAACCGTGCATAGCTGTGTCACTTCAACACTCCCACTCACGGCTACTGCTGGTTCTCCTTGCACTTGATCCCGCTCGCCTCGCGCAGGAACTTGAGCACCTTGGTCCCGAGTTCCTTTGTCAGCATGTCGGCAAGCTGATTCTTGGTGTCGACGTAGTCAATCTTAAGCGTTCCGCTTTCCACGTTCTCTCGGATGAAATTGTGTCGAATACCCACGTGCTTCGTGCGCGCGTGATAGTCAGCGTTCTGTGCCAGCGCGATGGATCCTTGGTTGTCTTCCCAAACCTGCGTCCCTTCACATTGCATGTGACCCATGTCCTCGAGCATCGCACGCGCCCACAAAACCTCTTGCGTACAGAGGCTTAGAGCCATGTACTCAGCCTCTGCTGAGCTGAGTGCGACCGTTCTCTGATACTTTGACTTGAATACCACGGGCGCGTTCCCCATCATGATCATGACTCCCGACACAGACCGTCTGTCATCGAGGTTGCTTCCCAATCGGCGTCCGAGAACGCTTCGACCGTAAACCGTTCCGTTCCGCCTTCGTAGACCAGACCGTACTGGCGCGTCGTCTTCAGGTAGCGTAACACACGTACTGCAGCAGTCCAATGCTGCTGCCCGGGGTTCTCCAGAAAACGTGATAGCTGCGTAACCACGTACGCAATGTCCGGGCGGGTACACGTTGTAATATACAGAAGGCATCCAATCAAGGAACGGAACGGTCTCGTCTGCATCATAGACCGTTCAACCTCCGTTCCAGGCGACTGAGACTTCGACAACTTCAATCCCGATGCGCACGGATTTTCAACACTCTTAGCGTTCTGCTGTCCAAACCGTGCCACCACGTCGTCGACATACCGAGTCTGTTTGATCATGAGCGTTCCGGCCTTCTCATTGTGGTCGATCTCCATACCCAGAATGAACTTCGCTTGTCCCAGCTCCTTCATCTTGAAAGCGTTCTTTAGCGCGTTCTTTACCTCACGGATCTCATCATCCGTTTTTGCCGCGATGATCATGTCGTCGACGTATAGACAAACGTAGATAAACTCGTTCTTTGAACGCTTAACGTAGACACACTGATCCGCCCCACATCTCTTAAAACCGTTCCCCAGAAATTTACGATGAATGGTCTTGTTCCAGGCACTCGCAGCTTGCTTTAGACCGTAGATCGCCTTGTCCAGCTGACACACGTAATCTTCAGCGTTCACAATCCCAAAAGGGACTTCCATGTAGACACGGTCCTTGAGCTCACTCTTCAGGAACGCTATGTCAGCGTCCAACTGTTCCATCTTGTATGCGTCCTACACGCACACAGCTAACACCATCCGAATGGAATTCATGTTAGCAACAGGCGAGTACGTCTCGAAGAAGTCAACACCAAAGTTCTGCTTGAACCCTTTCGCCACCAAGCTCGCCTTATAGCGTACCACGAAACCGTTCTGGTCACGCTTTTGGCAAATACCCACCTACTTCCAATAGTTCGGTTGACCGTTCCTCGTGGTACTAATGTCCACGTTCCGTTCCGTTCGTGAGAGAGCAGCTCAGCATCCACGGCTTCACGCCATTGCTTGGCGTTGTCACTTGCCATTGCCTGAGCGTACGTAGTCGGAAGGTCCACAGCATCATCAATGTCAGCAGCGTACGCGAGAATGGCTTCAGCGATGAGACCGTCCTCATCAATCCTGACACGCTTCGGAGAGGGTGGACCGTCACTGTCCTCGGCGATCCGTTCTTCCTCAGCATCCTTTCCATCTTCTAACAGGAACACTGGCTCACGAACACGCCTGGAACGGTCCCTTGGGGGATGGAACACCACTCGATCGTCCTCGAACACCGTCGTCGGCGCTCCGTACGGTGCCAGCTCTAGTCCAGTCGAAGCAGACCGTTCCACCGGCATCACTGCATCGTCAACGTCCTTGGTCATATGGATGACCGTTCCGTTCTGGGACGGTTGCGTCTCATATATACCGTCCACTCCATGCTCATCCAGTTTCACTGAGCGTGACACCTTGATCTTGGAAGCGTCCCAATCAAGCATGCGATACCCCTTTACGTTGTCTGCGTACCCAAGAAGCATGTACATGAAGCTCTTGGGCTCGAGCTTCGTCCTCTTCGCCTTGTCGATGTGAGCGTAATCGTCCGACCTAAACACGCGCAGGTGATCCATCGTAGGTTTCACCTTGGAGCCCAGCTCGTAGGGAGTAACGGTCGTGTTCTGCGTATTCGTGGAACGGTTAATGAGGTACACAGCTGTACTCACTGCTTCAGCCCACCATTCCGTTGGAACGCCCTTGTAATGTATCATACTCCGGGCCTTCTCCATAATGGTACGGTTCATCCGTTCAGCCACTCCGTTCTGCTGAGGGCTATACGGAACCGTCCGCTGGTGTACGATACCGTTTCAGGGTACAGATTTTCGTCACCTCCTTGTTTACGAACTCCGTTCCATTGTCGGAACGCAAGCATTCGAGGCGGCGTCCACCCCATTGCTTCTCGTAGAACACTTTAAACTCCTTGAGTTTAGCAGCCACCTCGCTCCTTCTTCTTCAAGAAGTAAGCAACAACGTAGCGCGAGTAATCGTCCACAAACGTCAGAACGTACTTGGCACCACCCTTCGAGGGTTTTTCATCGGCCCCATCACGTCCGTGTGGACGATCTCCAGAACGGTTGACGTCTTCGATCTCGATCGAGCTGGGAACGCTTCCACCGTCTGCTTCCCCTTCATGCACCCACCGCACAAACGCTGGAACGGTTGATCCACATCCGGAATACCGTTCGTGGCACGCTGTGTTTTGGCGAGAGCGTTCTTGTTCGGGTGTCCCACGCGAGCGTGCCAAAGCTCCCACTGACTGTCAGCCCCGGCGTACGGGACAAACCGAGCTTCTTCCTGGTCACAGTCCAACACGTACGCCTTGCCGACCTTCTTGCCAAACGCGATTGCGCTGGTCTTGCCCCAAATGATGCACGAGGAACGCTGGAATTCCACGCTCAGGCACCGTTCCGCCAGCGGTTGTAGAATTCTCGAAGCGTTCCCCACGCTTCCATGGCACGCATCGCGGAACGGATCTTCGTCTGGTGCTGAAGCTCGACACCTTGTGCGATGATGCCCAGCGCCTTCGTGTCAGCCACGAGCCACGCCTCCGTGACCTCGTCTTCACGGCCAACACATTAGCGAGCTGCCCCTTCCGGGCCAGCGTCATGCGCATGTCATACTCCCAGTGGAAGTAATTCCCACTCCCGAGGAGGACTTCGGCGCGCTTGGTCGTCATCTTGAGCGTTCTTGGTCTTGTGCAGCGTACCGAGCTGCGGCTGTTAACCTGTTGAGGTAGTGCTTGTGGTGTAGGAGGCAAATGCCGAAGTGAGTAGATTAATGTCAGTTAAAGCTAACTAATTACCTGCCTCTACTCCCTTGTCCTCCTTGTTGTCCCGCGCAACCAACCGATCCAATTGACCAATAAGCGTCCGACTTGGCACGGTTCAGGTTGAACCGTGCCCACGGTCCGGGAACGGTTACCTAACCGTGCATAGCTGTGTCACTTCAACAAGAATCAAGCCAGAGGGTGCCCTTTCTTCGTCGATATTGTCGTCATCGTCTTCGGCTTCGTCGTCTTCGGCTTCGTCTTGGTCTCCTTCGTCGATTTCATCGTTGCTTTTGCTGTTGCCGCCTTCATCTTCGTCGTCATCATAGAATGTCTTGAATGTTCTCAAGAAACTCTTGATAGGAATGTCGTTGGAATCAGCCGTGAGCGAACGTGTCAAAATCGATGACCCGGGTATCACCTTCGATTCCGTCACTGCCGAGGCAGCCTCGGCACTTCCGAGGAGGGCTGTTGCTGCCAGCAGCACGAGGTAGTGAGCACGCATGGTGCTCGAAGGATTTCCGAGGTCTGGAAAGCGAGTTGCGAAGTGAACGAGTCTTATCAGTTGGCACATTTGACTGAAGAGATTTCACGACCAGCACATCGGCAAGATCTTTCGGACGATGGGGGGCTACAGGTATAACACGACAAAGCGTCACATATTCCTGCATGAGCAACTGAGCACTGCTACTGCACCGGAATGTCATCACTGCACCGGTAGTCCGGGATTCGAATGTCATTACTAAATAGTCCTGCGAGTTTTCAAGGGTACACTTCGCTTCGGCTCACATAGCACGTAGTCGAATCATGTTTGCAGAGCAACAGGCAAAACAGCCTCGAAGCCTGTCAAAACGAAGCATCGGTACTGGATTATGCTGCGCACTACGCAGCATAATCCAGTTCCGCGACGGACGGACTTCGGATTATGCTGCTTATGGTATTGATAGTACAGTACAAAATAAAATGCAGGGCGTCAACAGCTGGTAAACTATCGCAAACAAAGAGTAAAACTAACCCCAACAACGATACGTTAAGTACAAAAAGAGAACGAATTTCGTGAGGCTTGTTCGCATCATTTTTGCCGAAGGCGAGTTATGTGGGGCACGGTTGCAACCCCAGGACCTTCCGCTACATGTGCATGCCACTTTCATTCACGGGGTTTCGTCATTAGCACGTTAGCGCGTCTTTGCCACACCAATCTGTTGGGTTAAGTAAAGTTTTACCCATAAAAGTACAGTTTTTTTGCAATGGGTGTAATTAAAACATACCGTCGAATGCCAATGAATTTGCATCAAGCGGACAAAAAATGGATCACCCGGAAAAAATTTATCTATTGTGCCAGGGTCATGGGATGGATCATTTTGTCCACTTTTGCGTTCGGTATTTTTGCGCAAGTATTAACAGACAGAATTTATCAATCTGACTTTTATTTTTGCCTACACATACAATTTGACTTCGTCGTCTCTCCGGCCATGTCACGTGTCAGAGCATCCAGATCACACCCGCCGTTAGTCTTGACCATCTAGGTAGCTACTCCAGCATATCTGATAGCATTTTTCACAGCCCTTCTCGTCACCAACGTGGCTGGCTATGAGAGAAAGCCCCTCATCCTGTCGGCGCCAGTCTCGCGGTCTCATCCTGCTTCGCCGCCTGCCTTTCACGTCTTGCTATTTGTCGTGCAGCTTGCCATGACTATGGGTAAGCATCTTCCAGCGCGGAGTCCACCGCCACGGCAGCGTCTGGGCGCGGATGCCGCGACGGGAGCTCGCTTGGTCTTCTTCTTGGTATGGCGTTCTTCCTCCCGCTCAGTGATTTCAAATGTGTTGAAGCTCCGTCAATCTGAAATAGACACACAGTCTGATCGATCTTTTCAGGGCTGAAGTGCAATGCATCATTTTGGCCCGATCCTTTATTCTGACCCTTGGCACAATGGATTTATTTTGTCCGATTGATCCTTTTTTTTGTCCGCTTGATGCAAATTCATTGGCATTCGACGGTATGAAAATGTCTCTCAACCAGGAAAAAATCCAGGCTCAAAACTTGTCCACATTTTATATTCGATAGAGAGAATTAATAATGCAATGAACCCCCACAATGCATGACACTATTTTGGTATTTGGAGTAGACTTTTTGTAGCGCAGCACCTCAAAACACAGTGACAATGTGGTATTTTACTCAAACGTGGAATATCCACCCCTATTTTAGCAACCAATCCAAACCAAAGTAATACCCCCATCTTCCCGCTTCAACTTTGGGTTTTTGCCAACCCTGGTTGTACTGTCAGAAGGATCATTCAAGGATTCAGACTGCACAAATCTTGCTAATGTCTGGTGTAGGCGTAGTTTTGGCGCGGCAGTCTCTCAGCGGAAGTGTCTTGAAATTCAAGCCCGATTTTTACTTTATCATCGTGTGCAACCAATTCTTAGCAACGAGTGTGGCATTGACAGCCATACGATCTACTTTTAGGCGACAAGGAGATAGATATTGACTTTTACAGAAACGAAGACCACTTGCAGAGAGTGTTATCGACACCAAAGTCGCCGCTACTCAAGCCAATCTATAGCTCGCCTAAAATTGTACCCATGTTTATCAGCAATATTTCTTTGTGTGGCCACGTACAGCACTTGAGTCAACCGCGGATTTCTGAGCAGGGCTTAATTTAGGCTGCGTTTTTCATCACCATCAGTATTGCTGGCGATTTGTTTTCTTGCAGGAGACAGCCTAGAACCTCGTCATGAAAAGGAGGCGGCTTCTGATGTGCATATGAGTTGGAGTGCACACCGTGCTGATCGACTCGCAAGTACGCATTATTCTGCTTGCGCATACAGGAATCGCTGGATTGGCCCATTTTGGAATGGCTATTCTCGAGATCTCCGTCCGCGGAGCGCATGCTTATCCTGCCACATGTAGAATTAGTCGTCAGCAAAATCTGTACAACATGCAGTAAAGCCGCTCTCGTAACAATCTCGACATGCAGACAGTCCGTCAAACATTCAAACACCCGAACAGCATCATACTGGCCAGCTTTCAACTCTGGCGAGATAAGCGACATACCAACCACACGGTCGAGCTTAACGAAAATATGTACGCTGAGTAGCGTCTATATTTTTTTGCCAATCACCTACACAACCACTGCTGGAACTCTTTAAAAATGAATGTTGGTGTTGGAAGTCGTAGCTTGAAATGCGAACAAACTAAACACACATCTCCTGTAAGTTTTGGGGGAGGTAGACGTGGATCATACATCTATCGTGCTGGAAATCACTGCTGGCATTGGGTTTGATTAAGGGCGTCGGATCGTTTCTCGCGGCCCTGTGTGGGACTTGTGGTGTGGATAACATTATTGCGCCGGCCATTATTTACTTGGATTGACTCGTGTGGCAACAAATCTTTTAGCAAGCGACACACATAGGACCACTGACAAAAGCGGCGAGCAGCTCAAATGAAATGAATGTTGCGATAAAAGAGGCGCTTGTAGGAGGCTGGAGTGCTCGGAGTGCTCTCTCAGCCAAGCCACAAGAAACAAATTGCGATTCTTCACCTGACTGTGCAGCTCTGTCGATTTTTAGAGGTCGTACCGTTTCTTGATTTCGTCTTTCTCCTCGCAGCACTCACTCCTCTCTCTCAGTCAACCTCTCGGGGTGGCAAGAAAATCTCTCTCTTTCTCGAAGCCTCGCGGCCATCCGCGCCTCATATTTCGTGTCGTCTAGAGCCTCAGTCGAATCACCCTTCACTGTCGCACCAACTTCGACTTCGTGCACCGATATGTGGCTTCACAGAAAACTCTTGTTATTGCCAGCCTCAAGCGTCTGCACCTACATTGCGGTCCCATATTATTCGAACTTGGTATGCATTGTGCGTCCATGGGTTCTTTTCGTCAAAGCTTGCCATCACAGTGGTGGTGCCACGAAGAGGAACTAGCTGAATCCTATGAGAGGTGACTGGGGTTGAATCAGGGTCGAAGAGTTAGGTGTTAACTGAAGCGCAGAATCCGAAGTGACGCTCAAGAAGAGTAGTGTAGTTTTTCAATATTATTGTCTAGACCACCAGTAAGGTGGCTTCCAGGGCCAGTGGTTATTTTATCGAGCGACAACATGATTCAGGCGCAAGCTATCGCTCTCAATTCTAGTGCTTACCCGATGCTACTCAATGTCTTAAACAATGACAGACCGATGTCAATTTTAACTACTGGTCCATGAGTAAACATGATAGACTTTGTCGATTGAATTGTCTACATGAAATTCGTCGAGGTGCCACCGTACGAGTGTCTGGTTAATACTTTTAAAGATGGTTTGGCCGTGGCAGATCGCGCAGAACTTCAGCTTTACTTGGCTTACTGCAACTTTGGTACCAGATACCACGTCGGTGCTACAGTTGATGAGGCGATTGAATATCCTTTTTCACATCATCCATCTGCCTTTCATGCCTATTTCTTTGAATACCATTCCGACAGTTCCGAACACAACGAATAGCGAGTTCTGTTAACCAAGTAGCATGATTCTTGTCTGTGTATCGATCAGAACGGTGAATAGGCCTACAGTGCTGTTATAAGCAATAGGCGCACCCGATTTTTTACGCATGTATACATCGTGCGTACGTCACGAACTCGGGTCTTGCGAATATTATGCTTCGCGAGCTCTTGAATCGCTAGCTTAAGAAAAGAGCTATCGATAGTAAACCACATCATAACCATGGTATCGACCTCACCAAATCGCGATCATTGAAATACCCACTATGACACTGCCGTGAAATACACTGCCCTGAATAAAGGTGATCAATATGTGGGTGTCTGCTCAGACGATGATGGAAATACACTTAACAACAACGCTGTGAGAAGACCTGCGAGGAGATCGCTGTTTAATAAGACGCTTATGACCTTCCCCGGTCTCAATAATGAAGGTTCTTGAGTGTTGAAGGTGGCCCTTTGTGTGAGTTTTGATTTGTCTCAATAAAGAAGGTTAATCGTAACTGCAGAGCACATGATTGAAACTATCTTGCAGTTGCGCAGGATAGAATACTATGAGTATCAAGGTGAGTTCAACATACGGGTATAATCCACGGACCAAGTTCTTGCCAATAACTTGATCCGTAGAACTTCTTGGTGCAATACATAATGCCGGGCATTAATCAGGTTTATTGATGAAGTGAAGAGAGACATTACGGGGACATGACTTGTCACTAACACATAAACAATACCGTAGCGCACACCAGATAGCACTGACGGCATGTAGTTTTTGAGTAGGTTGATGTGTGGAAGGAAGCCTGTCCTGGAAAATATTTCAAGCGAAATGCGAGCTGGTCAACGGCGAGCCTGGTGATTTTTATGGAAGTACTACTAGTAATATATTGTTCCGGACCACAACAGCCTACATTCGTAATGTACTTGTCAATATCGAGCAGCAATAATCCCGGAACTCATACACTAAAACACCTTCAGTACTCTGTCTTTTTGGGTAAGCGCGCAAGTAAACATTCGCTGCTATGTTGCACATGTACCCTAGCACTGCTTCCTCTACGGTTTAAAAGAAAACAACTTCCCGGGATTTTTCTCGTCGTACGCTCTGTAATATGAGCGCCAGATGCCAGCGTTCGGCTCGGTTTTCAGTTTCTTCGTGTCCACCTTTAACACCTTGGTAAGCACGTCATCCGGACTTAAACCGCGAACCATCCACACTCCGAACTGGGCGTCCTGTAAGTTCGTAGCGACCTTCTTCGTACTCGACACACTCTTCGCCGCTTCAAGCATCTTCGCCAGCCCTACTTCGCCGTAGCTCTTCGTGAATACCTCGATAATCGTGGTTTTCTTTCTTGGAATCTTCTCGTTGAAAATTTTCATATACTTGACCCAGGCTACCAACTTCGGGCTACTGAGAAGCTTGTCCCCTCCCTTGTCGAGCTTGAGCTGCTTGAAAAGGTTGGATGGTGGGATTGCGAACTCTACCCAGCCTTGAATCATACTTTCCGTTAATTTTTCGGCGCCGGCACTCTCGGCATACTTGGTCGAAAAGAGCATCTTTGACAGTTCCTTTTCGCCGTAAGCATTCTGGAATATCTCGAGCTCTGTCGTTCTTTTGTTGGGGTGCTTCTCGTTGTAGAGGTTTAGGTAGCTCACCCAAGTCGCTAACTGGGGGCTATCAAAAACATCATCGGTTGCTGTTTCGAGCTTTAGCGTCGTAAAGATTCTTTCCGGGGTATTAGAGTAGTCGTCCTTCAACCAGAACTTGAGCTGAGCAGCCTCCAACGTATTAGCCATGGACTTTGTATTCGGATTCTTCTTAGCGGTGTCCAGCATTTTTGCCAGGTTATCGACGCCGTATTGACGCATCAGTTTAGTGACAATCGTCTCGTCAGCGTCGTTTTTGTTGATCATTGTCACGTACCTGACCCACGTGTTCCACTGCGGGCTCTCAAAACTTGCCCGCTCCGCCATCAACTTTTAACGCGTTAAAAGCATCGTCCGCGTTTTTGCCTTGAGTCTGCCAAACTTTGAGTTTAGTGTTCTTAAGTGCGTCATCAAGTAGACCCCAACCAGTGAAATCCCTTTCTTCATCGTTGTCGTCGTCATTATCGTCGCTTTCATCGATGTTATCGTCGCTTTCATCGATGTTTTCGCTGTTGCCGTCTTCGTTTTCGTCTTCGTCTTCATCTTCGTCGTCGTCATAGACTGTCTTGAAGGTTCTCAAGAACCTCTTGATGGAATTGTCGTGGGGATCAGCCGTGAACGAACGTGTCAAAACCGACGAGCCGGGTGTCGTCATCTTCGATATCGACACTGGTGAGGCAGACTCGGCACTTGTGGAGAGGGCAGTTGCTACCAGCGCCACGATATAGAGGGCACGCATGGTTCTTGAAGGAGAGCTCCGAGGTCTGGAATGCGAGTCGCGAAGTGATCGAGTCTCGTCAGTCTCATTAACGTAGAACCATTTCACGAACAGCAAATCGACAAGATATTTCAGACGATGGGAGGCTATTCTGCATACATGGACGAACCCTACAAGTGTATGACTCGAGCGTTCGAATGTCACTAATACCTAATTAGTCCTGCGCTTTCCATGGGTGTCTGTCACCACACTTTGCCTTGGGTCACAAACTCGAATAATATACACCAGATTGCAGAGAAAAAGATCCCAACCTTGCATTGAATTCACTGCATAGGTATTATTCTGTGTACATTGCAGGCAGCAAACTTTACATGAATATGATAACAGGTGTTGTAGGGTAAGCGCATGGTCACCCGTGGCAGCACCGTGAGCAAATCCCAACATTTACAAGTTATATAATGTAGTAAGTATGTTTGCATAGTGTCTCTGTTTGCGCCGTCCTTTGCACGAACGGGATGCTAATCAAGAGATGGGAAACTCTGAACCTCCTATCGGTAGCGCAGGCCTCTTTAATTGAAGGAAATCACCCCGATTTCCCTCAGTAACCCGATTTAAGATCGTCGTTTTTCCCTCACCTAAAAGCTCCATCCAGAGTCGACCCAGTATAACTCAAGCGCGAAGAAGCAGCAAGCCTCGACCAGCACTAGACCACGAGTGTGTGCATCAGCAGCACGACCGCGCCGGCCTCGTCCAGCAGTAGCAAAACCGCGAGGACTGCGAGTAGCGCGGCATCGCAATGCCTTCAAATGCCAAAACACCGCACGAAACTTTCGGCTCTTGTGTTGGTCTCCGGTCCGCTCGCTGCAGATAAATTCACCATCTGATCCTTTCCAACGACAACGTCGTAAGGGGGTCCTTCGCAGTGAAGATGACAGACGCTTGCATCCAAGACCGTGGACAAATTGCTATTGATGCATTAGACCGACTAGATGAGGAGATGCGTACATCATGCATCCGATCGGTGGCTGAGCTTTTCGCCGGCCTTGTTGAAGGCATCGAAAAATTGTAGCGACGCGAACGTCTCGGAACGAGTCCAGCTCAATGGAGCTTCCACCGGTATTACCACACCAACTTATGAACATGCGAACTGCTACGTTATGCAAAGTAGTCAAAGAACACGACTCAAGGCTGAAGGCTGGTGGTTGGACTGATGATGAGATTTTTAAGATTGAAAGCGACCACCAGGGACTCCTGGAAAATGTTCGCCACGATGAAGTCCTCCGCACGAAGTTAGAGAAATGCAGCGACAGCAAAACAAAATTCGAGGATGGGTGGAAGATGCTGGACGGGCGATTTCAGACACTACAGCATTTCTGTGGGGCGTTGGCCACAGTTTTTCCAAATACGGCCACCGTAGAGTCCGATTTCTCGGTCATTGGATGGTGCGGGACGAGTATCGATAGACTCTTACCGATTTCTCGCTTGAAGGCATCCTGCAGTCGAAGCAGGTTGAACTCATTTCCTCACTTGCTGTGAAAAGTGACAGCATGTTTTGTATCACAAAGCACTATCTGGGAAGTTTTGACTTGGTTTTGTAAACTAATCACAGCAATAACTAGAGGGTATCACTAAATGGGATACCACTAAGAAGAGGATTGTCTGTAGTGTCTTTGTTTGAGCCGTGCTTTGCACGAACGGCATGCTTATCAAGAGATGTGAAACCCTGAACCTCGTGTGCCCCACCAGCGGCATCAGCACCTTTTGTTTACGATCTGCTCTGTGAATTCTCGCTCTTACCTCAAAGTACATAATTAAAAGTAAATTGGAGCCAGAATGCTTCGACACCCCAATCTCAACCACGGTTCATTTTTTATAGGAAACGAGTATTGTTGTACACATACCTAGTGAAGTCCTGCCACATATTGGCTAGTATTTACTTAACACGGCCACAGCCCCCCTGTGTAGCCAGAATAACTACAAATGCAGCGAGTTGTCATTATTTGTCTGGTTGATTTACGAGCCAATTAGCGCTACTCGTCCAAACAATGTTCCACTCTTTAAGTCCAAAATATTCGAAACACTGACCTCAGTGTAACGAACATTTTAAAAAGCCAGCGCCGTCAACGATATCATCATTACTCAAATCGGGACTGCCCGCAACATCGTTTGAACACGAAACTGTGGAACGAAGCCCAATTCACGGTACTGGTACCAAGACCATCCTTAGCCTTTCTGTTTGCCACCGGGTACAAAGTTGCCAATGCTTACTCGTTCTTGGATCACCATGCTCTGAACTACAGGTATTCTTGCTTCCTCATTTGGTGGTATGACGATGTCCAAGAAATATTCTCTATCATGAACTCAGACTCTCGAAACCACCGACTCAGTATCAAGTTTACAAAGGTCTACGCTGCGTAGTCCGGTATGATCCAGCAGACTAATAGTCTTGGCAGCTGGAACTCGCATCCTTAATCGATAGATTGACATTAAGCAGGTATCTGGTGAAATTGTCCCCAGAGTTGGATACGTGCCTACATAAAATAACTAACGTTATACAGTAAATTGTGGAGAAGTGTCAAGTGTTTACCACACGTAGTCGCCAAGGCTGGACTTCAAGTTACGAGTACAGCAACTGGCAAAGTCATCGGCCCTATAAGCAGGTCTTAATTCAAGAACAAAGTTCAGAAGCCAAACTCCCCATTGCAATGTACTCACTCAGCAAACATATTTGAATGGATCTCAACGGTTGATACGCGTGTTCCGGCACAGTGGACTAACGTGGTGGAGCTCCATCAAGGAGATCTACTTGGATAGACATGCATCCGGCTCAGGGGAGATCAGCACGACCTCTTCTTAAGTTGGCACGGTATAAACACCGTACATTGTCTGACGCGACAATGCAGTAGGCCAGCCATTCGACGATCTGTACGTGGAGTCTGGTAGGGTAGTCACTAGCTCATTAGATAACTAAAACACTGTCATACACCTCACTGAAAAATGAAACTTGATACGCGTGTCATTTACCACACACGGAGGTACGTGCAAGAAGCTAGCCACCTTTGGAGAAAACATCAATACTTTTCCTAGTTTCACACAGCAGACGTGATAAAAATCGAAGTTTGCCGGTAAACTTAGCGCCTTAGCGAAGAAAGACCTGCTAGAAATGTAGATGTGCTGGACATAATGCAACGCTGGATTCCATCTCTTTTATAATGTGTCACAAATTCCCTCTCGTTTCAGGTCAATTCGAAGAGTACTAGCTGCTAAAAACGAGACCTCGTGACTCGTCGAAAGCGACCTGAAAATGAGTGCATTGCAACGGTGTGCCCTTGGCGTAGGCCAATTCATTTCGGGCTGACAGATAGGGTTCTCTGTATTAGTAAATATGCTCTGATTTGACAGGTAAATTTCTGTAGCACGATATGTTTTAGGAGGACTAGCTGCCGTTGGCTTGGGGGCAGAGAAGGTATAGTTTTTGCGCTGTCGAGTTTCCTACACAAGCCACATCACTTATAAAAATCAAATCGATAAACGACTTCTATAAACTTCATGTGTTAGCACCAACCACGATGAATCTTGACATCTGCAATCCTAGCAATATAATGCGCGATTGCGTGTCGATGAGCGCCGTCGGTAAGCGCACAATGATGCACATGATTGGTATGTCACGAACCGGGTCTGGAGAACGTAAGTACTTCGAAGTACTCAATAAGCCTTTTGTGAAGAAAAAGCTGTAGACCATACATATGATCACAGCGGTACCGTCACGCTCCGTCAGCTTGTACGCAAAAATTACTATAAAAGCCACCATTTTTTATACACGAGGAGGTCGGTGTTTGGATATCTGCTATATTGACGACAGAGCACTGTTTCGGTGGCAGGTCATTTATTTTGTTTCTTTTCTGAGTAGCAGTTTGGTAGAAAGTCGTCGGTTTGTCGCGGTTTGCACGACCTTCTCGTGTCTCTAGGTAGAAAGGTTAGCCCACAACCGCCAACGTTGTACACCGCAAAGCAGAGGATGGGAAATTCAAATCGAGCTTGTTCTTGCAAGGGCTGTGCCAGCCACGAGCATAATCACACCGAATATGAGAATCGCAATAAGCACATGCAAATGCGTGATTCTGGGCGTTCGACTGAGCTTGCAATACCATATATCAAACCAAACTGCGAAGGTGACGGTGAGTTCTCACGCAGATGGGCATTATATATTACCAAAAACATTTTTCGAGGGACAAATAGCGTTGCTCAGCCAAGCACAAGAAATATTGACAACATTCCAGCTTGCAGTCTCAATACGTCAGTCCAAATTGACTCGTGAGCTAGTTGTCGCAAACCCGTTCGAGTTGCGCTCTCTTGTAAGTAAATTCGGTTGATTGGCCCAAACCGACGTTGGGCCGACGAAAACCTTTCTTGCCCACTTGCCACTAAGCCTTGAAATCCTCGAAGCCGAAGCAAATTGGCAGCTATGGTTCATCTTTTATTGGAGTAAGATCAATAGCGTTCACATCGGCGGGGAATTTCACTCACTTGTGGCCGCATCCGCATTGGTCAACCACGAAAAAAAAGTTATTATGGTTTTTTCTCATGCTGATGCATTTTATTCATGTACCAAGTGCGAACAACAAGATAGTGTACACGCAGTCACTACCAGAAAAGATAACCAAGAATTAAAATGAGACGACAACACCCACATACTACGACTGCAAATTCCAAGCGTCACTGGCTGTAATTCACAGCAGACCATGGTAAAGAAGACCGTCTGCAAGGCATTTCTGGACACTTTTTATAGTGCGTTCACACCCTCAAGTATGGCTTTTAGGTGACGTTAGGAGACTAATGTACCTCACTTCAAAACAACAACATCAAGTAAGGCTTAAACGACTGTAGTGACTATTTAAATTTAAACACTCGATGAAAACGATACTACCTGGTGCTTCTCATGTAGTATTGTTTTATTGTATTAGAAACAATGCACATGTTTTTCCACACATCCGTCGTTTCGACTTCGACCACACAATCCCGTTCACAGAGAGACAATTTAATACTTTATTCGTGAAATTAAGATCCCGGAAATCCTCGACGCATAGGTTGGTGTGCGACTTAGCAACGATGGATGTGATGATTTGAACAGCAGCTAAAACTCAAGCTGCAAGCTTAGTTTATGCGGTGATTCTACTCTTTTAAGGCATGCGGATGTTGTGAAATGGAATCAGGTGAAAAATTTTGTTTAACGCATTCACCTCGACACGAGGACACATACTGTAGTATCCTACTCTTACGAGGCGGTGCAAGATGGCTGCTGCCTCGCCACCTTTATCCTGAACGACGTGCTGGACAACATTCACCAGAAGCATAAAGTAGTTTTGCCCACCGTTGCTAGTTTTAATCAATTAGGTTTGGTTCGCGAAAGGGTTTATGGTAAGTTTGACTGACCTCAACGAGTGTCACTCTGAGACTGGATGGCCATACACAACGGTCAACCTGACGATTCGTCCGGTTCGTAGCGACACGAAGTGAATGCATTAATCAAAAATGTTTCACCTTATTGTAGGACCTTACTGCATTCCACAACATCCGAATGGCTTGAAACGAGTTCAAGCACCGCATAAAATAAGTTGCAGCTCGAGTTTTAGCTGCTGTTCGAATCATCACGTCGCAGCGTCGCTGAGTCGCACGCCAACCTGCACCACTCAAGTGATCCCATCGCAAGATACTCCAGTTGGTACGACGCCTACCGGCCGAAGCATTGCACTCGCTACACATGCTGCCGACTCTCTCTTATGACGCTCAGTACCTCTCGGCACGTAGGACACTGGCGTCAAAATCGGGATGGCGCTAGGAAATAACTCCATCAATATCGCATGACCCAACTTGAAAGCCGCGGCCTCTGCAGCAATAGTTCGATTCAACGTTGAGTCCACTCCATGTGACCAAGTCCATGCTTTGCATTCCCTTTCGGCATCTGATGTCCAGGCGACAGGACGTCTGTATACTCTTCCAAGACGCTCTCGGCCAGCCTCTGGCCCCGAAGCAGATCTACAGATAATGGAGACCCTGTCTTTCTATCCTGTATGCGGGTGCCAAACGCTGCTCAATGCATCGAGGCTCTCGGTTCGAGAGCTGCAAACAGGAAGTCAGAGCAAAAGTCCGATAGCTTTCGTCACGGCGGAGAACTTTTGACAGAATTCAATTGGCTGCACGATGAAAGTGTCGACAGCTCTTGTTGCGGTTGCAGTGTCCATCATTGGTGTTCAGGCCGAGGATGGCTTCAGCGATGACCAGAAGGCTATATGGATCGACCGCCACAACTTCTTCCGGATGACGGCTCTGCCCTGGGCGTCCGGGAACATGCGTCGAATAGGTTGGGACGACAAGTTGGCAAAGTCCGCGGCCAAAACGGCTGCCACTTGCTCTGCCACTACAGACACCGGAGTCAACGTGTATGAGTCGTCCTCGACGGACTCGAGTGAAGCGATTGACGAGGCCATCACGTCCTGGGTGGTGGACGAAGCAAAAGCCACGGTGCTGAAGGTAACTCCACCAGCAGTGACTGGAGACGAAGTGGGCAATGGAGTGTACAATTCGTACACTCAGGTGGTCTGGGCCGAGACAACGAGTGTTGGCTGTGGCATGGCTGAATGCTCCAAAGGAGCTATGGTTGTGTGCGAGTACTCTCCGGCAGGCAACGATGGATCGTCCGCGTGGTATGTTCATGCTGCTCAGGGAAGTCAATGTCCGGAGGGGACCATCGAGCAGATTGGACTGTGCGTGGTGGAAGGAGACCCTGCAAACGATCTGATCGCTCCGATCCCGAATGGCCAGTGGACGTACCAGGTCTACCCGACGTTTGTGGCGGACACTATGTCCGCACTGATGAGTGCTGCACAGGCTGGGCCCATTCAATCATCGGGTTCTGCAGGGTCAACAACTCCTGGCAGCAGCGGATCTGATGAAGCTTCTACAGAAGAAACATCCACAGACAGCTCACAGGATCTGTACACTGGGGATACAAGCTTGTCCTCGGGCTTCACATCGGGCTCTTCGGATTCTACGGTCCCAACAACCTCGTCCGCCGAAAGCTCAACGTCGGACATCCCGACTACATCATCATCGTCGTTGACAACGGATTTCTCGACGGAGTCATCCGCCGAAACTACTTCTACTTCTTCAGCTGATGGTTGGGAGATCACTTCGTCCTCGGGCTCCACTGAGGATTTGGATGTCTCGTCAACTGCGGGCTCAAGTGCGACGACGGAGTCGTCAGCCGAAACGAGCTTGACCTCCTCTGGATTGTCGTCTTCCTCTATTGAGGGTTGGGATGTCACCTCGACAGCGGGCTCTAATGCCGATACAAGTTCGAGCTCGGAATCTACAGAAGGCTTGGATGTCTCGTCAACTGCGGGCTCAAGTGCAATGACGGAGTCTTCAGCGGAGACTAGCTCTGGTTCATCCGTTGAAGGCGGGGACGTCATGTCGACTGAGGGTTCCAGTGCTACGACAGAATCAGCAGACACGGCTGGTTCGAGTTCAACGACGGAGTCTTCAGCAGAGACTAGCTCTGGTTCATCTGTTGATGGCTGGGACGTCATGTCAACTGAGGGTTCCAGTGCTACGACTGAATCATCGGCAGACACGGCTGGTTCGAGTACGACGACGCAGTCTTCAGCAGATACTAGCTCTGGTTCATCTGTTGATGGCTGGGACGTCATGTCGACTGAGGGTTCAAGTGCTACGACTGAATCATCGGCAGACACCGCTGGATCGAGTGAAACAACAGAATCGTCTGCGATCAGTTCGACCTCGGACTCTGGTTATCAAGGTTTGGATGTCGCGTCGACGACTGGATCGAGTGCTACAACTGCATCGTCCGCTGATACGACTTCCGGTTCATACGCAAGCGGTTGGGATGTCATGTCGACTTCTGGCTCGTCGGCATCCACCGAGCCTGCTGCTTCGTCATCCCTCACTTCAACCGAGGGATCTTCAGACTTGGCGACCTCCTCGAGCTCGTCTGCAGAAACAAGCTCAACATCGTCGGCGGAAAACTCCAGCGCTGGTTCCTCAACGTCCGAGACCAGCTCGTTTTCGTCACTGTCATCGAGCGAAGATTCCGCTACTGGGTCTACTGGGTCCTCAACCATGTCGTCCTCTGAGGAGAGCTCGTCGTCAGAGTCCATGTCAGGTGACAATTCGACCTCGACGTCCGAAGACGACACGCCCGGCAAAGTGAAGCCGAGCTCGGCCAGCGGATCCACGTTTGCAAACCAGGTCAAACCTACTGGCAGCTCCAACACCATTGAGGACGCGAAAGCTAAAACTCCGACACAAACGTCGGCGGCGATTGTTGACGGCGGTTCAAACACTGAAGTCGCAGCGAGCAATGAGTCCACCACCCACAACAGCGGCACCACAGTCTCTGCAGCCGCCATGGCAGGGATGATCGTGCTCGGTGTCGTGGCCGTGGCTGCCTTCGCTGTGTTCGTGAGCTACCGCAAGAACCAGCAGCGCCAGCGCGAAATCATGCGCGAAGGCGGTGCCGAAACCATTTAAGCGTAGTCAATTACAACGAGTACATCTACCTGTCCCTAAGTGCGCAGTGCGAAGAAGGCCAAGAAGAGCTCGCTCGTCCCCACCTGTAGCGAAAACCGAGCAACGCGATGAAGCGTACGCGGCGCCTGTCGTCTAATGTCTAGGAAAATGAGAGCGTGAAAGATGAAAGATAGAGAGATCTAGCGTCGAGACGGTCGACGAGTGCAGCGAGATCAGTCAATTGAGCCATCTTTTTAGTTTATCTGAAGCAGAGAGCGAAGCGCTTGCATCTGTTAATGTGAACACCACCAGACGAAGGACAGAAGGGCAGCAGTGGCACTGCGACCTGCTCCTGTTCAACCGCACTCGCGTGAAAGTCCACCATTGGCCCTTGAGTGGATCCCGCCGCGTCAACGTCACGTGGTGTCTCCCGGACGATGGTGAGACGGGATTGGTCTCCGCCAGAGACTCTCCGGTGCCAAGATGTCGAGCATCTTGTCAGTCGTGGCACCGACCTTGATAAGCGAAGAATCAAATTCAAGCCGTGGCACCGCTGGACTTGACGGCGGCCTCGCCACCGTGTGATTCACGGTGAAGGTTGGCCGATGAACCATCCTGTCGTGAACGATCGTCGCTGCAAGGAGCCGTTGAGCACCGCCACGATTAGTGGAGCTCCGAGCCGCAAAAGGACAGGCACCGTGACTGATCCGGTGTGGCCAGAACAGCCACAAGGCAGAGGAGGTGCGGGGCATCTGGCCCCGCGGAAGTAAACAACCGCACCGCCAGGACAGATGCCACTTGTGCTCCATTCTCGAGTCAGTACTGCCACGCTTCTTCGGCGGGCCTCCCTCACAACTCGAATTCGAACGCAGTTAGGAGAGACTTGGGACCAACCGTTGCGTGAATTTGCCAGCAATCAGGATGCAGGTGACGATGGTGCTCTCGTTCGTGGCGGCGGTCGTGATGACCGTCAGCGCCGACAGCTTCAGCGCAGAGGACCAGGCGATCTGGATCGACCGACACAACTACTTCCGGACCACGGGACTGCCCTGGTCGGCAGGTAACATGCGTCGAATCGGATGGGACGATGACTTGGCCACCACTGCCGCATCGACTGCCACCAAGTGCTCGGCCACGACAGCAGCAGCTGTGAACGTGTACCAGTCGTCGTCGAGCAACTCGTCGTCCGTTCTGGACGAGGCCATCCAGCAGTGGGTGGTGGAGACGTCCATGTCGACGCTGTCGACGTTGTCGCAGCCCGGAGCCACTGGACAGGGCGTAGGCACCGGCACGTACAATTCGTACTCGCAGGTGTTGTGGGCGTCGACGACCAGCGTCGGATGTGCCACGGCGAGCTGCTCAGACGGAGAGATGGTCGTGTGTCAATACTCCCCGGCTGGGAACGACGGCACGTCTGCGTGGTATGTACATGCAGACACAGCCTCGGACTGTCCGAGCGGCACCACGGCCTCCAGTGGACTGTGCATCGTGGAGGGAGACTCGGCTAACGACCAGATTGCGGCCATTCCGACGGGTGAGCTCACGTACGAGGTGTACCCGGCCTACGTGGCCAACATGCAGACTGTGCTGATCGAGGCTGCGCGTGCTGTCGCCAACGGCTCGGCTGGAACGTCAACAAACTCCACGGAGACGTCCACTGGGTCGAACACGACGTCGACGAAGGCGCCGACTTCGACGACGGCGACACCCAGTGCCACCACCGCGACGCCAACGTCGACGACGGCAACGCCCACTTCGACGTCTTCGAAGACGTCTACAACCAACTCCAAGGGGTCTAGCTCGGATAGCACGTCCAGTACGACGAACCCGAAGAAGACAACGTCATCGTCGTCGTCGAGCAAGGGTGAGAGCTCTTCTTCTACGAAGAAGTCCGGCACGACGTCATCATCGGAATCGGACACGGATTCGTCTACGAAGTCTTCTACCAAGCAGAAATCGAAGACAACTTCGTCTTCTTCCGATGACAGTTCTCCCGGTACGGTCAAGGCGAGCTCGGACAGCGGCTCAGCGTTCACGAACCAGGCCACGTCATCGCAATCGGAATCGAAGACGTCGCAGACGTCAACAACTTCAGGCAGCACAACGACAGCCAGCGCTCCGAGCACGGACTCGACGACTACCGAAAGCACGACCCCGACAACTTCCGGATCATCGACGGCCATCTCTGCTAACAATCAGTCCACCACTGCTGCGAATAGCGGTCTCTCGGCTGCTGGTATAACTGGTATGATTATTCTGGCCGTGGTGCTTATTGCTGCAGTCGGTGTGGTCATGAGCTACCGCAAGAACCAGCAGCGGCAACGCGAGATTATGCGTGACGGTGGCATCCGGATCATTTAAGCGAGCAAGAAAACTTGTGTGCCTTGGCTTGCGTGAAGAAAAGAAAGAAAGCTCGTGTTGTTATGTCCCAGTCTCGAAAGTAGAGTAGTCTGGAGAATGTTTCGTGAGAGCTGTCCACTTAAGACTGCTGGTCCCTTGTCAGTTAATCCAGTTTTGATCGCGTTCTTCAATCAATTTCATGGTATGGCACCAGCAAGTTGTGTGCCTTCAACAGCTGTGTGCTTGTGATCGGCTTCATCTGCGGCTACGACGACATACAGTAGCCAACGTTGGTTTCTACGGCTCGACGAGAATGTGTTTCTGGAGGATTTTGAAAGACACGAACAGAGAGAAGCCTTTGGTGCCGTCTCACTGTTTGAATTCAACACGGCAACGCAGTCAAATCATGAGTCGCGATAATTGCACTGCCTCTTCTTCTAAAGGGATTCGCTTTGGTTGTTGACACCGAGCGACTCGGGGTACCGGTATATAGTTCTACGAGTACTTCATCATCTCGACGAGCAGGGCGGGCCTTTGACAACAATCACTAGAACGAAAATCGTTGATTCCGGTATTTTATGGGATTTGCAGTGGCCCAGAACGTCCAGGTAGCATTAGGAAAATGCACACTTGCAAACCTCAAACCTTTTCCGAAGAGGAGGTACAGTGCAATTGGACAGGCCACGAAAACTTCAGCGCTGTCTTGTTCGTCGAACCGGAGCAGTTATAATAGTTATCGATTTGTCTTGCTCCGCACACAGCGCGTTGTTCCTTACATCGTCCACCATCACGAACGAAGTGATACATACAACTAACTAACCAACATGAAGGTGGCGACGCTTTTCGTCTTTGCGTCGATAGCCATCACAGCGGTTCGCGCCGGAAGCTTCAGCAAAGAAGAGCAAGCTCTCTGGATAGACAGACACAACTACTTCCGAACCACAGGACTGCCCTGGTCTGCTGGTGATATGCGTCGCATTGGTTGGGATAATTCCTTAGCCACCCGAGCTGCCTCCACAGCTTCAGAGTGTTCGAGTACCGTCGATGCAGGTGTGAACGTGTACCAGTCGTCGTCGAGCAACTCGTCATCGATTTTGGACGAGGCGATTCAGCAGTGGGTAGTGGAGACGTCGGTGCAAACGATCAAGGCATTGCCACAGCCAGGTGCGAACGGCGAAGGTGTAGGCACAGGTGTGTACAATTCGTACTCGCAGGTCGTCTGGGCGTCAACGACGAGCGTTGGTTGCGCGACAGCAAGTTGCTCGGTTGGAGAGATGGTCGTATGTGAGTATTCCCCAGCTGGAAATGACGGATCTTCTCCGTGGTATGTCCACGATGCCCAAGGCTCTGGCTGCCCGGTTGGTACTTCGTCATCGAGCGGTGTGTGTCGTCGAAGGGGACGCTGCTAACGAGCAGATCGCTCCGATTCCTGCGGACGAGTTGACGTACCAGGTCTATCCGACGTACGTGGCGGATATCCAGTCTATTCTGTTGGAAGCTGCTCGCAGCAGTGCGAAGGGCTCTACTCCTTCCACTGGATCGTCGTCTACTAACAGCACCGCAGCAGCATTTAATGAATCGTCTACCGCCGCAACACCGGCTCCGGGGACAACTACAGCTGCCCCCTCAACGAAAAAGGGCATTTTGACCAAGGCCCCGAGAATTCATCGAAAAAGCAAGACACTTCTAAACAAACTGTGTTATCGTCGTCGGGGTCGAGCACGGATTCTTCCTCCTCCTCTACAAAGCAGAGCACTGCGAAGACACCATCGTCATCGCCCGGCAGTAGCGAAAGCTCGACGAAGCAGACAGAGACCAAAAACTCGTCGGAATCGAGTTCGGGTTCAACCAAGCAGAACTCGCAGAAGACATCGTCTTCGTCGGATGACAATGCTGCGCCTGGGAAAGTCAAGGCAAGCTCGGATGAAGGTTCAAAATTCGCAAACCAAGCTGCGTCATCGTCAACAGAATCGACGACGTCGCAAACGTCCCCAACTTCGAAGAGCACAACTGCCCCCAGCACGGGGTCCGGGGATACCCATAGCACGACTCCAGCTTCAGAGCCTGGGAAGTCAGCCGCTGTCTCAGCCTTAACCGAGTCTGCCCACAACGCTGGCGGTAGCACCATCTCAGCTGCTGGACTGGCCGGTTTGGTCGTGTTGGCTGTTGTGGGTGTTGCTGCGATTGGCGTGGTCTTGAGCTACCGGAAGAACGAGAAGCGGCAACGTGACATCATGCGCGACGGCGGTATCGTGGTCATTTAAGAAGATCTTGTAGTCCAGCCTGAGCCTGGTACGAAGGAGGAAGGAGGAAGAAGAAGCAGCAGGAGTTGCTCGAAGACAGAGTTGCGTTGTAGAAGATGTTTTCTCGAGAGCTGTAGTCGAGGCTGTTGTCCAGTGTAGTGCAGTAAAATTAGTTTGTTCATGTCTGCTGAAGCAAGTTTACAACCACCGCTTAGTTTTTCGATCGAAGAGAAACAAGACAATTGTAAACAGATCAGCAGGCGTAGCAGACTCTCCTTCTTGCATCTCGAAAGTGCTAGAAAGATTATGTTGCGGGTTGAGGTGCCAGCTCGTACACACACACGATTGTGATGACACTTGACTATGATAAGCCGTACGCGACGAAGCAGCACGATGAATGTTGTTTGATCGTAAAGTGCTACAGGAGACACAAGTATTTAATCTATGACTTGGTGTCCGATTAACAATTAGTCTCATTCTGACACCAAAATGGGCTGAGCGATCGAAGGTTCTTTCAAAAGTTTGATTTCGCATGGCTGGATGTACATGTACTCGCGTCATTGGCTATACAGTTCAACGACCGCAGCAGCGAAGAGACAATCGTTGGTTTTAAGTGTGTATTCCTGGAATACACACTTAAAACCAACGATTGGAATACTATTCCAGGCGTACGATCGTCGCAACGAGGGGATCCTTGTGATGAAGGAAAGGAACGAGATCTGAAAAGTGTCGGAGCGAACCGCTTGGAGTGGATTCGTTGATTTGGGCAACATCGCAAGATTTGCAGCGGTTCGGTTCTGAACTTCAGCGCCGCTGAACCAGCGGGCAAACATGCGAGGAGGAATTGCATGTCATGTGGACGGGCCATAATGCCTGGGTCCATGTTCCGGATGGCGTGCTGCCAGTCGTCCTTTTATCTTGCCCAGCGCAGGTCGTGCTGTGCTTGGGTTTGCTCATTAAATCAAGTCCTGCAAGCAGCATGAAGGTGTCGGCGGTGCTGTCACTCTTGGCAACGGTCATGACGGTCATCTATGCTGACAACTTCAGCGCCGAGGACCAGGCAATCTGGATCGACCGACACAATTACTTCCGAACCACAGGACTGCCATGGTCGGCAGGCAACATGCGCCGTATCGGATGGGACGCGGATTTGGCCACTCGTGCCGCCTCCACAGCGGCAGAGTGTTCAACCACCGTCGAAGCAGGTATGAACGTGTACCAGTCATCCTCGAGCAACTCGTCATCGATTCTGGACGAGGCGATTCAGCAATGGGTTGTGGAGACGTCGGTGCAAACGATCAAGACAATGGCTCAACCCAATGCCAGTGGTCAGGGCGTGGGCGCGGGTGTGTACAATTCGTACTCGCAGGTCGTCTGGGCGTCAACTACGAGCGTAGGGTGTGGAACTGCTAGCTGCTCCGACGGAACATTTGTCGTGTGCGAATACTCTCCGGTTGGGAACGACGGTACTTCTGTGTGGTATGTTCATGCAGACACAACATCGGACTGTCCGAGCGGCACCACGGCCTCCAGTGGACTATGCATCGTGGAAGGTGATGCGGCTAATAACCAGATCGCTCCGATCCCGGCGGGCAAGTTGACGTATCAGGTGTATCCGGCGTATGTGGCCGATGTCCAGACTATTCTAATTGATACTGCGCGAGGTATTGCTAAGGGCTCTACTGCTTCTTCACCTACGACCAACTCCGCAGCTTCATCTACGAATTCTACCGACACGGCGACACCTGCTCCGCAGATAACCACAGCAGTGTCAACAGCGACGAAGACTCTAGTTTAAACACGACATCAAGTACGACGTCGTCTGAAGCCAGCAATTCTACGCCCACCCAGCAGGAATCCTCGAAGACGACCAAATCGTCATCATCGTCATCATCGTCATCGGTAACACAAGACGATAGCTTGTCTCCAGGCACTGTCAAAGCTAGCTCGGCTAGTGGCTCGAAGTTTGGGAACGAGGCCACCAGCCCGTCTTCGCAGGAAAAGACCACGACTCAGGACACGACCTCCCCACTTCACCACAAACAGAATCAACATCGGCCAACATCGCTGACAACGGCTTAGCCAGTCGCGGCATTTCTACCCTCAGCTTAGTCGGCATGTTTGTGCTGGGCATTGGAGCCGTGGCCGGCATCGTGATCTTCGTGCACTACCGCGTGTCCATGAGGCAGCAGAACGATATTCTTCTAGACGGAGGCATCCGACAGTAAGGAGCCCCGATTCACTCAACTCTTCTCCTCATCCAAGAGTCCAACATTGCAGCGTCCGTTCGTCCAGTTTAGTATTTCAACTTCCACTCCCGTCTAGGGAGATAATGAACGCCACCATGGTGACAAAACTAACACATTAGACTCTTCAATCGAAGCAAACCTTGCTGCTTTCGACCCCTCAAAGCGACTGCAACTTGAAGTTGATCGCACTTAATCGAGTAGACCGTCACTGAATTATTGTGCCCATACTGAGCAGCTCATTCAGCTTTTCGCCGACGGGACGCGTCATTGCTGCACAACCACGATAGTCGAGTCCTGCATTGCACTAAACTTCGTTAACTAACAAATAAAGTCTCAATCATGTCGTGCGGATTCACCCCCGACCTGGCTCGTATGCTGGAGCAAATGGCCGTGGAAAAGGAAAAACACGCGGTGGAGACCCAACAAGCGCTAGCGGAGACCAAGCAGCAGGTGGCACGAGTCAAAACCAAATTGGCCAAAGTGGAAGACAAGCACCAGAACGAGACGGACAGAGGAGACTACGACTGGACTCGAAGCTACGAGAAGTGGGACGCGTGGGAGGACCCAGAAGAACTCGCGAGGCAGGAGCAGGAGGCTCGTGAACGCAGTGAACGCGCTGCAAAAGCGCAGATGGGCTGCAACCACGACCACTCGGCGGTGGGTAAAGCAGAGCTTTGATCAAAGAGAAAGTGTGTCTTGTGGTGGTAGAACTGCTAATGGGCTGTTGTGGTTGTGCTGTGTAGGAGCAAAAACTCATGGACATGACGACGCTGGAGAAGCTGACGAAGTGTGACGAGTTCCGAGTGCTGGGCAATCTGTTCTTCAAGCACGGGCAGTACCAACGAGCGGCGTATCACTACCACAAGGCGCTGGTGTACTTTGAGTACTTGTTCCCAGACACGGACGAGGAGGAGAAGGAAGCAGATGAACTGAAGCTGAAGCTCCTGCTGAACTTTTCCGCGTGTCGGCTGAAGACGATGCACTTGGACGATGCAGTGCACCATGCGAACCAAGCACTGGATCTTGATGCAGACAACGTGAAGGCGCTGTATCGCCGAGCGCAGGCTTACCGACTGAAGGATGAGTTCGATTTGGCGATGAAGGACATTTCACAAGCCATTGAGCTGTCTGCAGCAAAGGAAGACAGTCAGGCAGCAGACACGCTTTTGATGCAGGAGAAGACACTGTTGCAGGCAAAAATTCTGGCGTACAAACTCCGAACGAAACAATTGTCGGCTGCAATGTTTGGCAAAGGCGACAAGATGAAGATGTCAGATCGCCCCGCTGCTCACTACGTGCCCGGATTACGTGCTCCAGATGCTAGCGCGATGAAGATTGACTTGTCCAAGAGCTCGCGTACAGCTTCAACATCTTGTGGCGATGATTTTCCTTCTCTGGACAATTGGCAACCTTCGACTCGAGGTTTAAAGGGGCTCCAATCGCTGCTGAAGCAACTTGACGGGTAGTAAGCGGACTAAACGCACCAAGCAAACAAAGAGGTAAAGAGAATTATATTCTATAATGGTGTACTATCGCAAGTATGGGAGAAGGAGTGAATCAGCTACCCTCTCCTGTCACAACCCGGGAAGTTCAATCTTGGCATGCTCTTGTGGGGTTTGACGGATCTAGTCCTCGAACTTGAAGGAGTTGGAAGCCATGCTGATGGCGCCACACATGTACGTGGAGCGCTTCAGTTTGTTCTTGCCCTTGGTAAAGTCTTTGCCACGCACCTTCAGCAGCTTGTTGTTCGCCTTAACACCCACGCCATCGCCGCCGAAAGTGCCCTCGTAACTGTTGTCACGAAGCGTGTCGTCCTGAATCTTCTGCGACCAGAACTCGCCATCCACCCGCTGGAACGGGGTACCTGCCGATTTGGTCTTCGTGGCCACCTTCTCGATCTTCTTAGGCTGCCACTCGAGCGCGGCCTTCGTAGCCTGCTCGCGGCGCGCAGCCTCCTTCTTCTGTGCCTCCTCATCCTCCGACGAGTTCGAGTCCGAGTCGGACGAATCTGACGAGTCCGATGAATCCGACGAGTCGTCGTCCGATGAGCTGTCGGAGCTGGCCTCCTCCTTCTTGGCCTTCTTGGCGTTCTCTGCAGCGACACGAGTCTCAGCCTTGCGCTTGTTCTTCTTGGCCGGCTCCTCGTCAGAAGACGAGTCGAATCCGACGAATCGTCCGAGCTGGACGACTCCGCCTCCTTCTTGGCAACCTTCTTCACAGGCTTCTCGTCCTCCGAGTCGGACGAGTCATCTGAGCTCGCCTCCTTCTTGACAGCAGCAGTCTTCTTCACTGGTTCCTCCTCCTCCGAGTCCGACGAGTCGTCCGAGCTCGACGAGTCCGCCTCCTTCACAGGAGCGGCCTGTTTAAGCTTCTCCTGCTTCTTCACTGGCTTGTCCTCCTCCGACTCGTCGTCCGAGTCCGAGTCCGAGCTGCTGGAGCTGACCGTCTCCTTCTCACTTTTCTGCTTCTTCTGCGTCTTCTTGGCAGCGTCCACCACGGACGCTGCTGGTACCTTTTCCTTCTTCTTCTTGCTAGTCTGGAGCTTGTGCGTCAGGTAGAACTGGTAGACCTGCAGCAGGTCGTGCTCAGCCTTAAAAGCTTTGGGGCTCAGTTGAGTCTCCTTGGCCAATGCGGCCGCCGACTTCTTCAGGCCGGCGGTCGTCAGCAGCGCGTGTACTAGCGGGAAGACGTCGCTCGCCACTACCATTGGCGTCGATTGGCTGCAGAGACGGAATGAAGAGCACAGCGAGACGCCTGCACACTGTTTGGGACAAATAGGAATGAATGATGACCAGTGACGCGCTGGCGGCCAGTCAAATGGCCAGTGTACCAAATGGTCGGTACCGTATGCGTGTGGTTCAATGCAGCAAGTTGAAGTGAGACCATCATTCGACACTTGGCAAGTCGATTTGATCGTCTTGAATTCGGTGTGGGCTGGTGGGACGTTTGGCACCGTCGCCACGAAACCAAGAATCGAACAAATGCAGTTCCAGCTTCGGCAAACACTGGAGCATTGACCTTAGAAAGCCGGTCATCAAAGAAACCCCCTCCATTTCGCTAGCTTATATCAATAATCTCCATACCCCTCTCCTGGCTTCAGTTTTTGTACGCGTTGAATTGCTGGGTAATTTTAGTGTCGGCGGTGTTGTTTTTAACTCGATAAACAGTGCATTTTCTGCGTCTACTGCACTGATTGATACGCAGACACGATTCATTATACTTGGAACCAACAACACGAAGGCGGCACTATTCAGTGCATGGCTTTTATTGAAGTTTGTTTGCGTGTGAACAAGGCAAATTTGCCGTTGGGACCATTTCTCACAGAAGCCACGCCACGCTTTTAGCCCGAAAGCAACACATCACAATATGCATGGCGAAACTGCTTCAAGCGTTCTATGAAATCGTCTAGAGTGTCACCAAATCGACGTTCTCTATCGGCAGTGCACATCTTGAAGTGTGGCGTCGCCAAGTGCAGTCATTTCGTACTGCGGAGCTGAACGCTGATATACATTGCTCGGTCTCAATTCTGATTTTCCGACAACCACCTCTATTTTTCGCTTCTTAGGCAATCGGAAATGATGACGTCGCAGGTTGACACGTTCATTTGGCGTATCAATCAACTCGTCATGCTGGCATTCCAGGTTGGTGTAGAAATTGCAGTTGATTTTATCTCAGTTCCATCAAAAATGATGCTAGGCATTGAGTTAAAAGCCTCAGTTCCTTTCGTGCAGCGCTGCTTGCTGTGATGAATATCAATATTCTTATCACATTTATTTGAGCTGAATTACTACTTCGAAGTACGAAATTGGGAAGCACCTATTTGCAAATCTACATAGTCTTCTTGTTTTGTTGCGAGTAATGGAGCTAGTGAGTTTTGCTGAAGCCTGGGGCCAGACTTACAATTCAATTTTGCTAATTGTTTTGCCTAAGCAGGTGCTCCAATTTTACGAACGAAGGTGCTGAGAACAACTTATGTTGTTACAGTTGCCTCAATGGCGTAAACGCAGCCCAAGAACAGCCTAAACTCCGCTTTCAGCCTGATGACGACCTATTGATAGTCGTCAGACAATTCTTGAGGCAAAATAAACTCATGAATCGTTCGTGTAGATAACGGTATTCATTTCACTTTCGACTTGTTTTCATAACTTGAAGATGAACCGCGTGGGCTTAACTCCAGGCGAGAGTCTGCGAAAAATCAATTTGACCGAGGCAACTACCGGCAGCAGCTCGCGAGGTTCAACGCTTACAGAAACCTCTTTCAGCGCATTCCCAGTTCCTATGCAGTGCTGTTGTGAAGAGAAATGCTGCCATAACCGCTTATGTTGTCAGCACAATTCGGCATGGCCTAGTGCTCTCGGAATCCAAGCAGTTGTGTACTACGAAATGCTGTTGGAAGTATCGCGTGTGTTTGGATCCCCAACGCGTTCTATGCCCTCGGGAACGTGTTCTCTGGAAAAACGTACAGCAACCAGTCCCGAAGTGATCTTATCGTCGCAAATTCCGTCTGGGCTGGAATTTCGTTTTGCTCAGTGGTGAGCATTTCATTTGTTCCCTGGTTACGCTCAGTCCGGTTCATCACAGCACCCGACCGACACCCAACGTTTTTATTTTGTTGGTTAAAACTGGTCCGCGCCACGTTTCGCTACTTTATTGTCGCTGTAGGCATTATGTTCGCGTTTGGTTATCTTGCAGCGTACTTGTCATCTACAATGCCAAGCGCGTCTAAGTTTAAGGTGGAGTGCTATGCAGATAACTTATCGCTGCTGATTTATTTCACTGGAATTACGCGTGCTGTGAAGAAAATTTACTACGAGGAAACGTGCCAAGGTCGTGACCAGCTGACTTCAAAACAACAAAGGACTAAAAGAACTTCTATTTACCAGCAGGAGAAGTCGTTCAGCCGGTAGAGTCACCGACAACTCAACCCCGACATAAATCTGCCCCGTTTTGGATAGCATACGTCAAGAATCTACCATCTGGAACCCCACCTCTTTTGGCCACCGCCTTTGTCCACGTGCTTAGCCTGCAGCGTATTGTAGATCATGGAAACACCGCGCTTGTATACTTTCTCCTTGGAAGTATCATGTTCAAACTCGCTATTCAAGAGCTTGCCAAGCGCTACGTTCTCAAGAAAAAATACGCAGTGCTCGCATCATGTGTGTGTTAGTTGGCGTGCCAACAGTACTGATCGATACGCAGACACGGCTTGTTATCCTGGGGACGCGTAATACTAACACGGCACTATTGGGTACTTTGGGCATGGCATTCATTGAGATAAGTCTGCGCGTTGGCAAAGCAAAAATTGTGATGTGGGGGATTTCCCACCGTGAGGCCATGTTCGTGCAACAGAAAACACCGACGTCTACTTTTCCACGCCGAAATTCATTAACAGATATTGTGAAGCATAGCATTGAAATGATTCTCGTTTCGCCAATGCACGAGTCTGTGTCAGCAATGCATGTGGAGTTTGAAGTGTGGCGTCGTCAAGTGCAGTCATATCACAGAGCTGAGCTGAACGCTGACATGTACGCCGAATACATCTCAATTGGCTGCTCTGTATCCATCCTCTTTTTCTACAGTAGTCATCCACACTACTCTCTGCTGAAGCAGTCTGAATATTTAGAGGCGGGAATCAACACGGCAGCTTGGCACGTGGGTCAGCTGTATATGTTGGTATTTCAGATCGGTGTGGAGGTCGTCGTTGACTACATTTCGATCACACTGGAAATAATGTCAGGTATTGAGTTTGACCACATCAAAAGGCTTGAATCGTTCTTGCGGCGCTGTTCATGGTGACTGCTGTGATGAACATCACAATTTATATTGGTGTTTACTTAAGCTGATGCTGTAGAATGCGGGTTCTGGCTCAAATGTTCCATTAAAAACTCTAGCAGTGAGAAAACCACCGTTGTTCTTGTTGGGATACGTTATCTGATACTAATGTAGTGATGCACTCCCGACTGAATGAGATAAACTGTCTAAGACAAACACAATGGGTGTTCATACTTAACTTTAAGCTGTCCACTGAAATTGCAACAGTATTTTGAATAAACAACGTCCAAAGCGTATATGCTGTATAATAGTCTAAGTGATATATCGTGCGTGTGTTTTCATGGACGCATCGATATACTGGATCTTTTGAACTAGTCGTAGGTCGACAACATGGTGATATTGATAGTCCGCCAGCTATTTAGCTCCGGGTGGAGTAGTATGCACCGATCGCGTCAATCCATTTTGCGGGTTCATATGATTGTGCCTCGAGTGGCAGTACAGCTTTCTTAAAAGCAGTACCCATGCCGTTGCGCTATCAACAAGGATGGACGTTGGGCCACGGGGCTCTCGAGTACTCCCTTAACTTCTCCTTTTCGTTATAATGAGTTTGTCTGCGTTGCTGGAGTAAAAACCAACGTGTACTTGAATTAGGTACATTTTTTGCTTCTCACAGCCTGAGATAAAAATCAATTGTCATTCTTCACCTGTAGTTCACCTGGTGTATTTTTTATTTGTCATTGAGCGTAATGCAAGCAGTGATGCGACCGTCGGTGGTTGGAGAAGCTGATACAGTTCCATTAATGTTTAACTTCACTTGTTCAATGTTATGCTATGCTCGACTATCCCTTACCGTTATAAGAAAATCCTGACAGGATTATTGTACCAACGTTCCAGCTTGTGTCATAATCTCTATCAGCGTATACAATTGGGGTAAAATATTGATAGCGGCGAACCAAGTGGAGTCGGGCAGGTAGATCTTCCAGGTATTGTTTTGACCTTCTCACGCTTGATGACAGCATTCAGGGCGACCAAGTGGACCGCCGATGTGGTTACCACGTAAACCACTTTAACGCTCAAGGCCACCACACTGATCCTTGCGGATGCTGACAGTTTGAGCATACTCAGCGTTTCCGTTGAAGTATGATCTCGAAGATCACGGTGTGGAAGCAATTTTACTTTCCACTTACTCAGCTCGAATGACGGACGACAGCTGTGTGTCTGCCGCCAAGCCGCCGTCAACGTCGGAGATAGGGAATAGGATGCTCAGAAAGTATTCGACTAGACATTCGTGTAGCCACTGACGATTCGCTCTGCATTGTTTGTCTCTAGCAGCCACACTGAACAACACTTTGGGATAGTATTGCAGTCACTACCGTCTTCGTATTCAAGTCATTAAAATTACTGATTTCATCATGTTTGGCCTTCTCAAAAATATGCCATATTCGGGGTAGTCTTTTTATCGCGCTGAATTGATATTTTGAAGGGAAAAGTCTGCTGAAGAGATGAACTACGAAGTACGTACTAGACAAATGCAATGCACATCGCCAGACCACTACTACTGTGGGATTTTCCACCTTGTCCACTTTGGACCAGAAAGTGACTCCATCCGAGACCCAGGAAGTGGTGAAAGTGTACCATATATATTTAAAGTCCAAGTTTTGCCTACTGAGGGGTAACCTCCTTTAATTTTTCCGCCACTGCTTCGAATGAAGAATGCCTTCAAGGGACAGATCGGTCAGTCCGGTTCGCCTGTCGGTCTTCTCGGATGCGATCAGGGAGAAGTCAGACTCTACTGTGGCGGTGTTGGGGAACACAGTCGCCAATCCACCACAGAAGTAGACGAGCAACGTGTAGCGCAAACCGGCGTCTCCAACAGCCCACTGTTCGTCGAAGTGCGCCAAGGGACGGTCGAAAGCATCGAGCTGCTGCCGGAATGCTTTGTTGGTCCGATAGTAGTCGCGTAGATCCTTGAACTCCTCGCCAATCTTATAGATCCCAGCTTCTCCTACGAATGGCATCAATGGTCATGGGGGTTGGCAACAAGTGCTGCGAAGTCCAGCATCGGGGTCGATACCAGTGCCTTGGGGTTTACTGGGACAGATTCTGAGGGTTTTGAATGAGAGGGTAGATGTTGTTGCATGACACAACACATAGTCTTGTCACGGCACGAATCACACTTGACTGTTGCTCAGTTGGTAGCATCGTGAACTGGTCGCACACCCACACACCGAGCCCATTGATGTAGGTAGCCGCCTTGGCATGCGAAAAGCAAAGCTTCCCGAGACCTCGTGTAGTTCATGGTCGAGGTTGTCGATTTCTTCAGTTGCAAGAGGCCCTACGACACCGGTGTCGTCCATCATCTCAGTGTGGAGGTCAACGAAGCGTTCATGCTGCTGCTGAACAAGCGTTTCAAGTCCTTGGAGCGAGACAAATACTTTGCTCGCTGCTTTCGCTACCTCGCGGATTGCACCGAGGAAAACCCACCACACAAGTTTCGGGTCACATGTTGCACCGTTGGCCTTCATGTACTCACGCACGCAGAATCCATTCGTCCACAGCCAAAGGTTTGCCCTCGGTGTTTATCACTGCCCCGCTCTATCTCGACAATATACATTCCACTCGAGTTCGGGTAGGATAATACCTCGGGGGTTGGTGATTCCCAACGCCCTGATCAGCGCACGTGTTAGTGTGGACGATGCCTAGTAGTCGTGTGATTTCGTCTATAGGTCGACTAGGGCCATCGGTTTCGGGAAAAGCGACATCTAATGCTTCGCTGTGGACTAATTTTATTCGAGACCTTTTCCGGCGTGGAACATGGGCACAGGCTATGCTAGTACAGCGTGTGGTCGTCCGCAACGCTATCGGGAGCATCGTGTGTGCATGAGCTGTCAATGCATGCTATTCCGTTGGCAACCTTTTTTCTTTTAAGCCTTCTCGCAATCAATCCAAAGACGAGCTGATCATCGCAAACGTTGTCTGGTGCGGTACTTTGTATGCAGTGACCGTCTTATTTGCCCACGTTCCGGCAATGCTAGTTCAGCATTTTGTTAGCAATCCAAGACGACGCCCAAGTGTATTTCTCTGTATTGGAAGGCATGCTCGTGGTGCCGGTCCACGTATCACCGCTACACTTGTGCTAATGTTTGGACTTGGTGTTCTCGTGTCTTGGATATGTCGCTTCGAAGGGGTTTCCAAATTCAAGATTGAGTTTTATTGCATCGTATTGTGCAATCACATCACCAACACGAGTGTTCTTCTCACGTCAAGAAAGGTCTACTTTGAGGAAACCTGCGAGGGTCGAAATCGCCTCGAACGACGGCAAAAGCGGAAATCCCCTGTGATTGCGGTTGGAGTCATTGAAAACACCAGGGTGGTCCTGAACCACCTGATGCCACCCATGCCTACAAAACACCCAAGTTCTGGCGTGCGTACGTCACCAGTTCTGCCTTATGCTTTCCAATCGTACTAGCAGGTGGCTACGTGCAGCTCCTGACTCAGCTGAGAATTGCCGAGCAACGTTCTATAGCCATTGGTTGCTTCATGGCACTTAGTATACTAGGTAAGCTCACTTTGCAGGAGGGTGCCAAGCTTTTTGTCATGAAGAAACGCATACGAAGCATTCGGGTCATGTGCATTTTGGTGGGAGTGCCAACCGTGTTAGTTGACACACAAGCTCGAATCATACTGCTCGGTATGCAGGACACGAGGATGGCAGCAGTGGGCGCCTTCGGAATGGCAGTTGTCGAAATCGTAGTTCGCGTCGCCAAAGCATGTATCGTCACGTGGGGGATTCGCCGTCGGTACGGTCGATAGAGAAAGGGCCTAAACTACCCGTTCAACAATGTGACCAGCCCGGAAAAGTTGTTGAGGTGCGCTCCTCCGTCTGTCTGACAGACAATATGTCAAAGCTGAAATCACGCATACCACGTCGGCTGTGTCCATCAAACTAGGTTTTGCGCTCTGGCGTCACCAACGACAGGCCTATCACATAGCTGAGCTTAATGCCGATATGTATGCCGAGTACATCGCTATCGGCTGCTCAGCTTCAATACTCTTCTTTTACGGCAATCACCCACACCACTCCTTGTTACGAATTGCCGAAGGAGGCATGTCGGCTCCTGATGTAGCGACACGGAAGGCAAGCCAGCTGAATATGCTGCTGTTGCAAGTTACCGTCGAAGTGATCGTGGATACGTCCATCGTCCTCGAAATTACGGCTGGCATCGAGTTTGATTGAATTAAAGGTCTGGGCTCGTTCCTCGGTCTGTTTGGAACGACAGCTGTGATAAACATTATCATCTCTGCAATGATCTATTTGGACTAGCGGTAGTAGTCGTGTTGCACCCAACGCAGAGCAAACAAAACCTCGTGTTGTGTTGGAGTCACTGAAGCTTCCAAATTATAGTCTCGCTCATTTCCCGTTGAACAACTTCCTGAGGTGTCTAGTTTGACATCGCACGCTTAATCCCTGTAGCAAGGCGCTGCGCCAACACGGAGTCACGCATGACCACAAGGAGGCGTCCTTTCCCGCTCTGAATTTGAGCCTCCACGCCGACCAGAATGTTTTCTGCAGTAGCATTACCACTGCGGAAACGTCCAGCAAACTTGCACTTACCCACGACATTAGTCATGTTGTTGATTTCATAGACTTGAGCAACGTTGCAGTTCTTCAGAACAGCTTGCACGACAGTATTCATCTGAACAGGGAGCGGGAGGGTGAACTCACTGGTGTGGAGCGACGGTGTATCGGTCATCGAGATACGACGCTCGAATTCCTCCAGACTCATCTGATGAGGCACTAGGAGTTCCCCAACTACAGGAGAGAGATCCACCTCGTACTTATCCTCACTCGTCACTATCTCTAGTGGAACATTATCCAGACGACCCATGAAGTCTACGTGCATCTGAGCCATGGATGTCGAGCCACCAGGGAACAGCACCGGGATTGCAGGGAATGAAACAACCTGCTGGGGAGCTTGATCATTCGTACCAACGACTTGGACGCGCGAGATGGGCTCGCTGGAGTTGTTTGCGAGCCACAACTGGATAACGTTCATACTCGGCGAGTGCGCAGATTGTTGCCGAATGAATGCGTAGTGAATGTCCAACCCATTACCTGCAAGAGACGACAACAGCTCGTGACGTGGAGGTGGGGTGGTTGAGGAAGACACGCTCAAGTTCATGAGATCACCTAGAAGGTTGGAGCTAGGGCCTGCCGGCATTCCCATCCGTGCAAACTGTTGCACTGCCGTGTTGGCGGGAGTAACACCTGATGGTGACCCCAAAAGATCGAGCAAAGGGTTTGCTGGCTTCGCTTGTTTGGTCTGCGATTGCTTCTGCGGCGACTTCGTCTTTCTACCCTTCTGCCGTCGGTGAGGACGCTCTTCTTCCTCTGATGATTCTTCAGACTCGCTTTCTTCCGAAGAAGAAGCGTTGCTGCCGGATTCAGAGCTAGATGAATCGGAGCCAGAACCACTGCTTCCATTGCTGCTTCCAGAATCATAGTCTGAGCCGCTGCCGGACTCGGATTCGGACTCGGAGGACTCGGACTCCGATCCCGAAGAGCTGTCATCGCTGTAGAAACCTTTAGATCCACCTTGTTTTTCTTACCAGCCTTTGCGTCATGGCGCGATGAACCACCACGGTTATTATCGACGAAAGATGACTCGTCACGCAAAGAGCTATCCGGCTTGGTCGACCGCCATTCGAGCATGGCGAGGTAGCCAGGTACGCTGTGATGCACAACGTTCGAAAGCGTGCCGAGTGTGAAACGGGTCTTCGCTTCATCGTCATATCAATTAATGGCGCAGGTTTCTTGCTCGCAAACAGCTTGTGAGGGTTCACAATAGTTGCATCTCCAGACAAAGCAGCCCGAACCAAACGCGCACGGTCACGCACGTCGTAGTCGACATCGAACTTGCAGAGCTCAATCACATACTGGAGCAACAGTTGAATGGTTCGCTTCTGTGGCTCACGAAGTCCAAGCTTCACAGCCAGATTCAAGATTTGAAGACGAACCTCTGTCGATTCATCAGAAAATTCCTTGACCAGGAGGCGGAGAGATTCAGCCGCGCACGTGGTTCCATTGCCATCATCATTGAACTCTCCGAGCATCCAGACAATTGAAGCGCGTGCGGATGGACTTGTCACGCGACCCGTAACCATCATTGCGGCCAAGGATCGGACGACAAGGAGGCGGTCTTTCTTAATGGATCGCTGCTGTAGGAGCTGGCGAATCACCACAACACTCTCAGCAACAACTTGTTCGTTTGAAGAGCGGACCAAACGCATAAGCCCACTCAAGCAACGCTCTGCGACTGATGGCATAGCATCAGCCACTCGTCCAAGAGCACGTACAGTCATCGTAACAAACGACTTGTCAACATGGCGTACATAGGCTTGGAACTCCCGCAAAATAGTGCTCACATTGTCGTCAGTAACCAGCGATGTTAAGATCTCCAGCTTCAGCTTGCGCGCATACGCAGGGTCGGTCGCTCGAACAAAGAACTCCTGTAGGAACGGGCGGAACATATCCGGACGCGAGATCGCCATTGAAGAGATCACGGACAGCACCACGTACTGAATTTCACGTTGGTTGCGCATGATACGCACCAGCGACTTCCCGATCAGGGTGGACGTGGCCATGCTGTGTGTCCCGCAGTAGTAGTGCAGGGTAGCAACCGCCAGCACCACGGCGCTATTTCTCGACTTCAAAAGCGGGATCGACGAGCGGAGCAGCAGGCGGTGATCTTCATCAAGTTCTTCTCCGCCGCCGATTCCGCTTGCAAGCGCGTCGCTGCGGAACACCGATCCAATAGACGGCAGTGTCTCTCCCCTCACACTCCCTCCGCCCAACAAAAATGGCGACTGGTTCGAGAACGAATTCCCGGATCCATGGCTCTTGGCAAACGCGCTCTTCGCGCCCTTTTCCGCTCCGGAGTCGCTCCCTTCATCATCCGAGTAGAAGCCCCTCTTAGCCTTCCTCTTGGGGAACATATCCTTGGCATCCTTTCCCTCCTCCTTCAGCACCTCAGGGGCTTGGAACTGCTGACGGCAGTAGCGAATCAGCACGTTGAGCGTCACCGTCTGCCCCCACTCGTCAATGTCCGCCAGCAAGTGGCAGAGCTTCCTGTAGGGGCGGTGGAGCAGATCCAGTCGGTCCGGACAGACCTCGTTGAGCGCCTGCACGGCACTGCCCAGCACCATGGTGCTCGAGTCGTTGAGCAGCGTGCCGATGATCTCGGCCAGCACGTCCTTCTGCTCCTGGTCCACGGCGAAGACCTTGCTGATGGCGTTGGCCGCGCACTTGCGCACGTAGGCGGAGTCGTCCGCCGCGCACTTGCGGATGGCGATGAGCTGGATCTGCAGGATGTCGCGCACGCGGATGCTGGTCATGACGCGCAGCGCCAGCGCGCGGATGAGCTGGTTCTGGTCCGCCAGGTCCTTCTGGAAGCTGTTGATGCTGAGCAGCGCCAGCTCGCGGCACTGCGAGTTGGCGTCCGCGTAGTGCACCAGGTACATGTACACGAGCTTCTTGACCTCGACGCTGGCCACGATCACGTTCTTGACCACGTCCGCGAAGAAGAGCGACACGTCCTCGCCCTTGGAGATGGAGGCCAGCAGCGCCTTCATGGCCTCGAGCTTCTCGGCGTGGCCGGCCACGCCCAGCTTGTTGTCCAGCAGCTTGCGGATGCGCTCCAGGTTCATGCTCTCCTCGAAGAAGTGCGCGTCGCCCGTGATGCTCTTCATGCCGAGCGCCATCGCCATCGTGTCAGAGTGATGGTCGCTTCTTGAGCCCTTTGCGTGCGGAATCGGATCTGAGGGGAACGAGGTCGGATCGCGAAGGGGGACTCGACTAAGTACAGATGAGAGGGAAGACTCTCGCGTAAGTATACAGGGCTACATGAACTTCAACACGAGCGACAGCGATCAGTTGCTGCCACAGGTCTCCGTCATCGCAGAACTCAATGACCACGAACCACAAGTCGTCCTGCTGGAACTGCTGGTGGACATGGAGCACGTTTTCGTGCGGCCCGAGCATGCTGAGTGTGGAGAGTGTGTGACTCTCGGTCCACGGGTTGTCAAGGAGGGTGTTGTTTGCTAACGATTGTATCGCGAGGTCGAGGTGGACTTGTTTGATGGCGACAAGGAGGTTGTCGTTGTGGATGTCGGAGCAGTGTCAGACGTCGCTGTAGAGCGCGATGCAGTCGATGAAATGTCGTTCGGACGAGTTTTGAAGTGTTCGTGATTCATAAGGACTGAACAACAGAAAGTTGTCATTTCACGCGTTTTCTTTACAAACCTGGTGATGTTTCTTACCATTTTGTGGTGTAGGGTCGAAGTCAAAGGCTATAACTCATAGCACTCATTGGGATTTGACTTCAACAGTTGTGAGTCCAGTTGCCTAGATTTCGTGCACAATAAAACACAAAAAACACTGTCGTTGCTCTGCTACTTGAAAATGATGTGGCTAGTACTGGTTTGCTACACCAATAATCAGTCGAGGTAGATGCCGACTGAAATATTGATGTTCAGCACAGCCACGACTACCAGCATGAACGTGAGGAAGGCGCCGAGATCTTTAATGGGGTCAAAACGGATTCCGGCCATCATTTCCAGTACGGTCGATATGAAGTCTACAACGACTTCGATCCCACTTGAAAAGCAAGGCTTTTCAAATATGACGACAGTTGGTTTCGATTATCTCCATCGTTAGGAAGTTTGAGCATGCCATAATGCGGGTGATCTCCGTAAAAGTACAAGATGGAGGCGGAGCAACCGATAGCAATGTACTCGGCGTACGTGTCTGCAGTGATCTCAGCGATGTGATAAGCTTCTAGTCGGTGGCGCCATAGCTCAAATTCCAGATGCAATGGCGAAGGTGAAGTAGTTTTCCGATGCCCCTTTCGCCTAAGTGAAAGCTTGGTTTTGCGGCTGTGAATGGCTCTCATTATTATCTTTGCCTTCACGATGCGTACAGAGATTTCAATAAGCGCTACCCCAAGCGTACCCAGTACGACTGATGCGGTATTCATGGTCCTGAGAAGGATTATCCTCGTCTGGGTGTCGATTAGCACCGTTGGAAAAGCAACAGCAGCGCACATGAATCGAATATTACGAGTGCGTTTCTTGATAATGTAGTGCTTCGTGGCTTCCTGTATGGCGAGTTTCAACAAAATACTAGCAATTACAAAGCAGGCGAGAACTGTAGAGCCACGGTCGGTGATACTTTGGTGGCTGAGGGCGTGAACAAATATTCCAGCCACGGCGGCGGGTGCTGACTTAGGAAACTCCCTGATGTATGTACGCCAAAACGTGAGTGACGCGGGTGTTATGTTCACTGCTGCGTGTGACATCGAAATAGCGGATCTATGCGATTGCTGCATTTGCAAAAGCCGATCACATCCTTGCCGAGTTTCTTGATAGTAAATTCGTTTTGCTGCAACTGTAATGCCAGTGAAGAATCCATGCGTGCACAAAATTCCGACGTAACACTCCAACTTAAATTTCTTAGTGACCGGCTCAATTGCCGATAAATATGCGATCAGAGAGCCTAGTGCTATCATGAGAGTCAACATCACCAAAAGTAAAAAGCGCTTCCACTCATCAACTTTTTCAAACAAAACCACACTGTCGGGGGTCGATCAGGTGAATTGAGGAACCGCAATGACAGCATCGATGGAACACGAGCGATCAGGATAACGATGCAGAATGTGATCGTCGCCCACGCTGAGTTCGCGACAATCAGCTCGCTTTGTGATTGATCACGCGAGGGTTTTCCAGAGAAAATATTTCCCAGCGAGTAGCATGCGTTGGCAAGCCACGCACCCATCACGCTTCCAGAGGCCCGCCATACTACGGCTGCTTGCATCCTCACGGCGCTGCTTGGCTGAAGGCCGCAGAACGCTTGAATTCGAGTTGTGTTTGTAGACCGAAAACAAGCGGAAATATTGAAGCATTGCTTCGACACGCCCACAAAATCTGCTGGCTTGAGATCATTAGGCCTTGACTTCCCTGGGACTGATGGCGCGATGACAGTAGATTGGCCCTCGTCATTCGGAGTCACTCCCCACGGGCCATTAAAATAATGAGAGTGGCCGATCTGACAACACAATGAACACGCAGCTAAAAAACAATGAAATACGCCTATCAATAGACTGTTATTAAGTTCGGCACCATATTCTGCAATGGGCATCTCGACCATGGCATTATACTTTAGTCATTTCCTACAGGGTAATGCTGACAGGATTGGTAGAAGCACTCGCTTGCTTCACAAACTGAATCAACGTCTGCAGTTGAGCATAGAAGTCGTCCAGCGACACTGGTGAACCCAGGGGTGAGTCGGGCAACTAGGTCGACCAGGTTTAACCTTCACACGCTTGATGACAGCATTTGGAGCGATTGAGTTGAGCGCCGACGTGGCTACCATGTCAGCGTCTTTGGCGCACAAGCCCACAACACCGATCCTTCCGGACGCCGACCGTTTGAGCAAATTCTTCGTCTCCGCGGTACTAACTCCAGCAAAAACGCGCTCGAAGATTACGGTGTGAAGCAGATTGGCCTTCCACTGATTCAATTCGAGTGACGATAGCTGTGTGTCTGGGGTTCCAACGACGTAGATGCCAGTCGTAGCACTTCGCAGAGCCGCCGTCAACCACGGAAAGAACAAGCTGCTTGCAAATTCAACGTAGACAGTCGTGTAGTCGCTGACGATGAACACGGGTCCGTTGCGCATCGCCTCCGTGAGCAGTTCCATGATGCTCTCTTGTATAGCGGCCACACTGCAGAGCAATTCGGGAGAGCTCTGGGAGCGCATCACCGCGAGATGAATCGACTCTATCGACTTGCCAAGACCCAAGTGGACGACCATCCAGTCCATCGGCACCAGCACATTCTCCCAGTTGACGACCGTCATGTGCGTCTGGGTCGGCAAGACGTGGGCTGCCATCTTCTTGTTGCGAGAGGAGTACGCAGAGGCGATTCGCTGCGATGAGAAGGACGGAGTTCGCGCTCGCGGAGCCATCTTTGAGTGACAGATGATCGGCAGTTGATTGGAAGGAGTTGTGTGGGGTTGCCGGCAAATGCATCAATGACTTGCTGGGATCGTTTTTAAGTGATGTGACCATCACTCAGGGCAACTTCAACGACAATCACTCACAATCCGAAACAGCTACATTTTAGCTGCAGCTCCGAGCCCAGCCCTTCAAGGTTGGTGCACTCAAGGAAGTGAATGGGTAAGAATCTGACTGATGGATAAGCGTGGCTCGTACTGCACCAGAATCCCGTCTTTTCCTCGTCTCGGACGGATCCGCCGGGTGAAATGGCATTGGCTCAAACCTGCAGGGTTGCTTGACCACCTTTTGCCAGCCGACCGAACGGCCCCACTTCAACTTTCTGCGGTCGGACGCAGTCTGCTTATAGGCGAGGGTAGCTTATCGAGGGTTTTGGATGTCATCAAGTGGATCTTCAAGCACTTCGAGAGCTGCAAGACGAGTCCTGAAGCAGTTAGAGAAGCGAGCCACTCAGGTCATTATGATGTTACGACTGCTGTTGGCTCGGATCCTCGTCTGGACTAACAGTGACGTGACGCACATCTTGTCAATTGGGGTAACGTGGTAGAATGGGGAATCTACGATATGCTTCGTGGAATGACCAATGATGGTCGCAGAGATTTTACGCGCTGGATGTTTGCCTAGACTCAGAAACAAATAAAAGCCGGCGATTGTATCTTGTTGCAAAGCAAGCGTTCGAGGAAGGCGACTTCGAGGTGACAGAATGGTTACTGGAGAGGGGTGCCTACAACGAAATGCATGCTGCTGAAAGTTAAAATCCGGACGCGGTGCGCGCTGCCTCTCGAGGATATCTCGACTTTATCCGCTGTATATATATGCTATATTTCCAGAAATGATCCCATGGAGTGCTGCTAAGGAGAGATCAGGTATATGCAGTAGCTTTGAGGTGATGCTGTTCTTGCACGCACATGCCGCTGCGAACTTGAGCCCGGCAGCTCTTGACCATGTTGTTCTGTATTCGTAGGATCCTGTCCGCCAATGGATTCACGAACGCTACGCAAGGTAACTAGCGATCTCACCCTCACCCTCCGACTTCATTAATCTACAGTAATCGATGTCAGAGAGAACAAGCTTGTTTGAGAACGCAGCAAGCCATTGCCAGTAACAGTGCAAAATGTCTTACTTTGATCCCGAACCAACTCATTGCTACCGCTCACACGTCGCAGACGGAATCGTCAAACTTCACGCCGTACTTCAATCTCTGTCCCACATTCATTCCTTTTCAATACAAAAGCCGCTATTAATACCATCCTTTACTCCCAATCTTTCCCACTCTCTGCGCCAGTATCCTTTTTTTCACGAATCTCATTTCCACATCAATTCGAGCTAAGAAAAGCGCTTCCTCCCAATTGAAATTCCCCGACCTCTCGCCAATCTCTTCACGATGCTGCTCAACCTCCTCATGTTCTGGATGATGGTGACCGAGGCGGCCATCTGCCTGGTGCTCAGTCTGCCCTTCGGCCAGTGGCTCTCGCACGCGGTCATCAGCTTCCTGATGCAGTACGTGGGCGGCAAAGACTCCCCCGCCAACATGGTGGCCAAGATCGTGCTGGCCATCGTGTCCCTGCTCTTCCTGTGTAGGTTCTTGTTTGCCATTTCTACATCTTTCATCTACGGGTCGTTCCAGGTTTCTAGCCCCTCTAGAAGCTGAGGAATCAGGCCGACAAGTCCTGCGTAACATACTTACAAACTGTTTGTTGTTTGTGTTACTTTGTACTATGTATTTCGCACTGCAGCGGACGTCACGACGGTCTACAAGCACCACTCGTCGGACGAGGTGCTGAGCGATGGCATGCGCATCCGCCTGCTCACTGCGCAGCGCGACATGTACATCACGGGCTTCTGTCTGTTCCTGTTCCTGCTGCTGCGCCTCGTGTACATCGCGTTGGCGACCAACCTCCGGCTTGAGAAGAGTCTGGGGGCCATGAAGAAGCAGGCCGAAGGCGCTGCTGCTGGTTACAAGTCGCTGCTGGAGGAGAACGAGAGCTTCAAGCAGCAGACGGACAAGCTGCACCAGCTGCTGGAGAGCGAGGACGGCGACGACAAGCAGAAAAAGCTGGATGTGCTGACCAAGCTGATGAAGGAGAACGCTGAGTTGACGGCAAATGTAGCGGCTTCTGCCCAGAAGCTCAAGAAGGCGGAGGGTGAGGTCGCTGCAGTGACGAAGCAGGCTGAGGGACAAAGCTCTGCGTTCATGGAGCTCATGGACGAGAAGAACGAGTCGGACAAGCAGCTTGAGGTTGCCAAGGAGCAGAAGGAAGAGCTGAAGCGCCAAAGCGAGCAGATTACCAAGCTCACGGAGGAGCGTGATGCCCTCAAGAGCCAGATTCAGGACTACGACTTCATGTTCGCTGAAGCAAAGAAGAAAGCTGAATAAGCTGACGCAAACACAATCACAAGATACGTGCACAGAGCTGTCTCTGCTGGCGTAAATTCATCGCAGTGTGCTTGCTAACGTAACGAGGCGCAAATATTCAAAACACCCACATACCATGATGACAACAAAGAAAATCGTGATGTTCTACTTCGCTCGATGTCAATTAGCGAAGAGCCCTTTAAATTCCGGTTGTGTGCAAGAACTGTAGGCGCTCTTGGATGATCTGCAATCTGGTGCTAGCTGTACTCGACGTTGACGAGGAAACTGACGACGCTGGAGAAGTAGGAGCTAGCGGACTAGGAGACCCACGAGGACTCGGCTCGAGGTTCAGTGGTGGGGGCGAGTAGCGCTGTTAGTTCGCGGGCGACGAGCAGCAGCACTCTGAACGTGAATGCGCATAGCCCACACCTTGTCTTCGTCGTGCTCTGGGCTCTCAAAGTCACGCTGACGTTGTTGCTTGTGCGCGCCTTTGTAAGTGGACATGTATCGTGTGAAGACTCGGACATGGAGCGCTCGATTTTGCTTCAAAATTGGGATTAAAAGCAGACGGAACGCATCCTTCACCTCTGGTGTCATGTCATCAATTCGAGCATGCAGCCCTCCGGCGGGAGCTCAGGCACTTTATTATCGTTCGCTACTGCCCCTCGCAGTGGAGGTACGTCTGGGTACACCTCCATTCGCGCCAACCAGCGCTTCACTGCAAGCTGCTTCTTGCGATCATGCGTCCAGTTTTGCAGGATGAGGGCAGTCTCGCGCGACGAAATGGCGAAGGTCGGCGTCGGCACAGATAGTACATCACCATGGTCGCTATCAGTACCACTTGCATCGCACTCGTACCATTGCGCTAGCGCGTTTAAAACATGTTTGTGAAAACTGCGCACCAGCTTTAAGGTCACCGGGGACTCTTCTTGCATGCTTTGGAATCGCAACATCGCTGAAAACCGTAGCAAACTCAGCGCGGTTGGGACAATTAGCAATGCCTCCTTGTCGCCTATTTTACCCTGTAGCTGCTCACAAAGAACAGGGAGAGCATCAGCGTGGTGTCCACAGAGTGAGAGTGCATCATTTATACCATGCAGCAACGTCAGGAGACTTGGCAAGAAATTGCCTATCTCATTAATGCCAGTCCGTAAAACCGACCACAACTCCGTTAGAGGCAGTGCAGCGAGCTCATTATCGCTAAGACCATGGAAAGCCTCCAATGCGAAATCGTCACATGCGGGCTCGGCGTCACAAGATAAATTCCTGTGATCCTCACTCGACATTAGTTGTGTCTCCAGCATTTGGCACTGTAGCTGAGCTCGAAATAGTATCCGAAGTCCGTCCTGACGTTTTTGCTCCACCTTTGCGTGACACTCGATTAACTCTTCTTTTGTGAGCTTCGTTATGTGTTGAGCTTCGCGCACTTCCTGCTGGAGCGCCTTCTTTTCCATAGCCAACGCACGAATTTTTTCTCATGCTGTGCAATGCGCTCGTTAGCATCCGCGATCATATTTTCATGCCCCTGTGCCTGCTTGGACATTTTGGACTCAGATTCTGCAAGTTGTGTCTGTAGTTCAGCGCAACTATTCTGCAAGTCACGCAGTGTCGTAGCATATCGCTCTTGTGCCTCCTCCTTCTGTTGAAGAGCTTTTTCCCTCTCGCTACTCAACTGCAGTTCCAGAACTGCATATTTTTGCTGCAACACGAACATTTCACTTTGATGACCATCTCGAAGCTGAGCCACAGCACGCTCCCGCTCTTGTCGAAGACTCGACGTCAAGTCCTCCGCCATTGCATCTAGATTCTGCTCATGCTCCAACTTTACTCCCAACTCACGTTTTTCTCGCTCGCTCGCCCACCTGTCACTCTCCTCCTCCTTCTCAGCTAGCTGCTGCTTCAAAATGCTGCTCGTCTGCGCATGTGCAGCCAGCTTCCGTTCCAGCTGCAGTCTTTCCTCCTCATATTTGTCCGTCCGCTTTTGCATTTCCTTCTGCAGACTCTTCGAAATTGCACGCGCCTCCTTCAGCTCCTTCTCACCCCTTCTCACAGTACTCCTCACCCTCTCCACCTCATTCTCCAGCTCCTTCTTCCGCTGCTCCACCACCTGCAAAACCTTCTCCTCCTTCTCCAGCTCTTCTATTCTTCTTCTCTGCACCTGAAACTCTCCGTCCCTCCTCTCCAGCTCCTGTCTCTGCTGCTCCACAACCTCCTTCAGCCCGTGCAGCTTGGCCAGCAGCGTCAGCTTCTCCACCTCCTCCTGGTTGTCCTGCTCTGGCTCCTCCTCCTCCTTGTCATTTACCGCCCTCAGCGCCGCCTCGTAGCGCTCCTGAAGCCTCCGCATCTGTCCCCAAACGTCCTCGTCCGTCATCCGCTGCGTCTCGCGGCTCTCTCGCGTCTGCGCCGCGCTCGGGGGCGGCCCGTGCGCCTCCAGGAACTTGACCGTCGCCTCCAGCGCGCGCTTGTCCCGCCGCGTCTGCACCAGGTCCGCGCGCAGCAGCTTCAGCGCCGCGTACGCGTCGCGCAGATCCTTCTCCATGCTGATGTTTATAATATATAACGACAAATCTGATCTCTTTCATCACTGTAGGCAAATAAGCTCTATCATAGGTCCTATCCCACGTCTTCGTCACTGATCCGCAAGAGTGCCCCTAAAAGAGCTCCTCGCTCCTGTGATCTTCCAAGTCTTTTTTAGGCTAATAACCCGCCAGTACCAAGCAAGTCCCCCTGTGCTGATGAGCTCCCCGGCGTCCCCTGCGTCGCCCGCGGCGCTGCGCCAGATCCCGATCGTGTGTCCGGGCCACTCGCGCCCGCTGGCGGAGCTGCAGTACAGCCGCAGCAACCTGCTCATCTCGGCGTGTCACGACAAGCTGCCCATGCTGCGGCACGGCGCGTCCGGTGACTGGATCGGCACGTTCGAGGGCCACAAGGGCGCGGTCTGGAGCGCCAAATTGGACCGCGACGCACAGCTGGCGGCCACCGGCAGCGCCGACTTCTCGGTCAAGATCTGGGATGCGCTAACGGGCGATGTGGTCACGACGCTGGAGCACAAGCACGTGGTCAAGAGCGTGTGCTTCTCGCTGGACGGCGGCCGCCTGCTCACGGCCGGCCACGAGAAGCTGCTGCGGGTGTTCGACGTACTGGGCGTCAAGGAGCAGCTGCAGAGCTACAAGCAGGAGGGCCGCACGGGCATTGTGGTCATGCCGCCCAGTCCGCTGGCGCAGATGCAAACGGCCCAGCAGATCCGCAAGGTGGCGGTGCTCAGTGACAAGCTGGCGGTTACTGGGGAGGTGGACGGCACGGTCACGGTGTGGGACTTGGACGCGTACACGCAGACGCGTCAGTTTAAGGTGGACGCGGACGTCATGGACATGGAGGCCTCGAGAGATGGCAGCGTGCTGACGATCGCAGCTGGCAAACAGGTTCGCAGTGGAAGGGGTGGATACCTTTTTTAGTGAAGTGCTGACTTGGTAGCTGTGGCTCTGGACAGGTGTATTTCTTCGACGTGAACAAGGACTTTGCGCTGCTGCACGCGTTCCAGATGCCGATTTCTTTCGCGGAAGAAGGCGGCGCGTCGCTGCACCCGACCGAGCCCAAGTTTGTTGCTGGCGGATCGGACACGTGGGTGCGCGTCTTTGACTTCGAGACAGGTGAACTGCTGGAGACGCACAAGGGCCACCATGGCCCCGTGAGATGTTTGCGATACTCGCCGTTAGGAGACTCTTTCGCTACGGGTTCGGAGGACGGAACCATCCGCATCTGGCAGAACGACTCCAAGTCCGCCGCTGCCACGTCGGTCGCCGAAACGGCTGCCAGCTCCAATTAAACAAACGGCTACGGCCCTTTCCGGAACTGTGCATTCATGCAATACAGCGGCGACAAGCAGCAGCCAGATCGTGAACGGAAGCGACTTAGAGAAGGATGGCAGAGCAAGTGTGAACATGAACGAAAGGCGACCCGAAAAACAAAAAATAAAAGTGTGAAAACAGGAACAGCACAGCAAGCTGACAAGGCTGATCATATATGTCAGCAAAGGCATGCAGGCGTCGTGTTTCAGCAGTTATTCCAACTCCCAGCGCCTTCGGCTTCACTGCCTACCTGCCTTCTCCCTCATTTTCAACTGCTGACCATCAGCCACAGCTCTTACCGCTGCGAGTACCACTGAATAATGTCGTGCAGCTCGATGAAACCCGTGTTGTCCGAGTCCAGCTCCATCACAAGGTCTTCCAGCAGTTCGGCGGGGCTTCCATCTTCGTATCCCTCTAGTCCGAGGTCCTCGCCCAGGAACTTGCCCAAATCCTTAGCCTCCATGCGACCCTGGCCGTCTACGTCGTAACTCTCAAACAGTTGGCGCATGCGTCGAATCTGGTTTTCTGCAGCCTTGCGCTGCGAAGCAAGAGCAGCCTTTTCCTGGAACCACTGCTGCGAAAAAGCTAGCAAGTCGGCAGGGTTCTCACGGATGACAGCCTTTGTCCAGTCCTTGAGAACGTGTGGCAGGTCCGGTGGCACCGCGATCTGCTCCGCCGAGAAAATGCGGTTCACATCCATGTCGGAATCCCTCGCAAGACGATCTGCTCTCTATGCGCAGCAAGCCAAACTGGTCCAGCAAACGACCTTCCAAGAAGACGCCTTTTCAAGCAGTCTACACAAGGCCATTCATGGCGTCTTCATCCCCTAGCAAGATTTTGTACGAGTGTGTAGCAGCCACGAAAGCGTCAACGCGTTTGCCAGCTCCGACGCCCTTGCCACCAGCTTCAGCGACAGTGGACTCCAATGACGCAGATGCGTCCGACGCTTTGTCAGGATGTAGTTTGAGCGCGAGCTTGCGATACTGACGCTTAATCTGCTGCACCGAGGCGTCACGCGGCAATCCTAGCACACCGTGAAAGTCGCGGCGCTCCCACATCATGCGAATACGCTCTGGCTGCCACAACTGCTCGCCGTCCAGGCATCCTGAACCGGCTGAGAGTCCCGTACTTTTGGCGAACGTCGAGCGATGGAGTTTCATACGCACACGTGCTGCACGGAACAAGTCTTCCTGCTCGTTCTTGTCGGATGGAGCAGGTCTCCACGTTCGGCACTGATCACGCTGGTCGAAAACGCCGGCTCCAAACGGGAAAGCCCCATCCATACCGATACTGTAGTCAAACGTCGGCAATGGTCCACGAGCTCTGTGTGAGTTTTGCGGCTGAAATGTAGACGTCGAGCCTTGTCTCGAACCATCGTTGCTTCCGTCAGCTTCTGATGATGACGGGTCACTGAAAATGCCAGCCGTAGGTAAATTATGTCCACGCCGTTGAGCTGCCACTGGGTTGATCCGAAAGCGTCGCTCTCGTCGTGGTGCTGTAGATACGCCGGCATGTAGCCCACTCGCGGGATGTGTTGTGTCAGGATTCATTCTGGTGGCGTTGTCAGAAGCAGCAATTGAAGATGCCTGCGAGCAAGGGCAGTGTTGTTCACACTGGTGACACTGGTCGCAGAAACGTAGCATGCCACACGAACGTCCCTGAATACCCGAACATGAGTCAATAATCCCCTTGCAACCCTCCTGCGATTCAATGAGGTCCAACATGGATGCCATTGACTTTTGCACCGCCGACATCCGCGAGGAGCAGCACATTCGACAGCCACAACTCACGCACACGCAATGAAGACAACAACCGGAGCATCCTGTACAACGACGTCGCAGATCGCGACACCCAGAGCACCCCATGCGCAGTGGTGACGAGCCCTCGGGATGACGCTTATTTCGGTCACTACGTGTTGCTTTCGAAGTTTTAGACGACCGCAGGACAAGTCCCAAATTCGGGCCAGCAAGCGCCTTTGCAACGCGAAGCGCCTCACTCCGTCGAATTTTTACACTTGGACTGCTCTTCAAATGAGAAGCAGCCTTTCTTTTTGCTGGTGAATGTCGTCTGCCTGATGAAGAAGTCTTCGAGTCTTTGTCACTACTACCCACAGAGGATCCACGCTGTCCAGCTCGAGTCCTTTTCGTTGAGGACCGTGAATATCTAGGTGTCGCCTTCTGTACCACCGCTGTATCATCGTCTCCTAAGAATTTTCCTAGGGCCTGCATGCAAGACGCTGCAAGCCCTTTGCATTCTTCCATGAGTGCCTTCTGATCAGCATTTAGCGACGTACCAGAGTCATGGTCCCTCTTACTTTCGCCGCCCATATCGCGCAACAGTTGGTCTTTGGCCATCGTGATTTCATGCCGAAGCTTCTTCATCTCGATGACATCCGGCGAATCGTTCACAGAATCAAACACACCAGTCCAATCGATGTCCATTGACGTCGTATCGCCACAGCTTTCAGATGGAGGCTTGCCCTGCTGCTGGTTTTTGGTGTCCCCGTTTCTGGTACATCTTCCTCGACGTCCATCGATGAAGGTTCCGTTGGTGCTGCGAACTCTTGATACTTAGTATAATATCGTGCCCACTGATGGGTCACAAGCTTCTTTTGCATAGCGATTTGCTTTGCCAGCTCTCGTTTAAGAACGTTCGAGTGCTTCACTTGCACTCGCCATGGTCCAGTATGGCCTAGCTCGCTCGTTATGCGCGACATGACCCGTAGTGAGCCTTCCAACTGGGCGCGAACCTTTTCCACCTTCAGCGGAGTCATAATGCATTTCTTCGCTTCATCCGCTGTGAATGGCCGGCCCTGGAGCTCATCGCGCAAGCTTGCAGGCGTCAGTCGAAGAAGTGCAGCCACCTCTTCCTCACGTCGCATAGGCCGTAGTTGACCACCACTGGATTCCTGTCTGTAGCCGTTTGCAGCAGACGTCCGAGCACGAATATTATATCCGCTCGCGGTATCCAGCTCAGAAGTATCTGCTATAGATACATCTACGTGCTTGTCGGAGTCAGCGAAGTCATCTTTAGTTGAGTACAAAAGCGCTTCGTTGTGCCACACATACAAGGCATCCTGAAGACACGTGAATTTGTCGTATGATCTGTCGTCCATCTCATCCACATCATCGGGATCAAACCACGCGCATGAATTATCGGCAAAGAGAACCCACCACTTGTGCAGCTGCAGCTTAGTGTTTTCCACAATCACATCCGTCGAGACGGATTTCAATCGGTTTACGTGCTCGATGATGCGCTGGCGACGCAGTCCAACATGATCAATGCTGTCGTTGCTACTACTAGGCCGCTTTTCCGTTAACGTCGTCGCTATTCCTTTCATGACTGCATCTAGCTCACGAAGGTGAGCAGTAAGCCTGAACAGCAAGTTCCGAAGAAAATAGTTACTGCTTGGAATCATATGCTCGCTGTGTTCTGAGCCTGAGTGAACTCCGATCACCGCACTCCGGCCTGACAAATCGCAAGGATCGTGCTCACGAAGATAAACTGGTACGTCCTCTTCATCTTTCCACTGCAACACGTGATTGACAACCTCTGGACATTGCTCGATGGTTTCACGAACAAGTGAAATCGGCAACGAGTCAAATAGGCCGGACTCAATCGCCGAAGACCGGATCGGGCGAAGAATGTAAGTGAATAGATCCGATTGCAGCGTACCCTCGGCCAGAAGATCTTCGTGAATAGCGCCAACAAAGGGTGAGACGCGCTGGTTCCCGAGAACTTGTCTCGCCAAATAGTGTTTCCCCACCATATGCGCTACCAAACCCAGTGAGTGCAGCGTAACTATTTTGTCTTGCATCTCGCTCCACTCTTTGTGACGTGAAGACTCGAAAACACTCAACTCCCCGATAAGCGGGGTCTCCAAACCTTCTGCCGAGGAAGGTAGCGGAGGAACCAAATTGCCGAGCGCACGCAAGCGTTCAGCGCATAGCACGAGCTCTTTGCCATAATCGGCGTGTTCCAACAGGTAGCGATGGAGGATCTGAAGGTCGTGGGGCGTTAAAAGCCATCTCTTAGCGTCACGCGAAGACAAGAAACTGCTTGCTGACAGCGGTTCGAGGTAGAAGTATTGGCGCTCACCAGCTAGGAAGCGAAGTAGTTTGCAGTCCGTTTCCGACGAATAGACCTGAATCAGATTGAGATCGCGAGACAAACCGGGAAGGTCCCAGGTTGAGCGGAAAGACTCACGCCGAGGGTTGCGTTTCTCTTCCTCATCGTCAGCGTTGTGCTCCTCAGTCGCCTCTTCCATTGACGTATCGGCCTCAGCCTCGTTCGAGTTCGGTGTGTCAACGCTTTCATCCGCATCTTCGCTGGGAAACTCGAAAGAATCGGTAACGATTTCTTCGTTGTCCACACTGACCTCTTCATGAGACTGCGGCTCTGTTGACCCCGATGTGATCATTTTTCCAAACGCCTGGACCCTCTTGACCAAACCCATCAAGTCTTTATCCTCTGCTGAGTTGTTTTTGCGAGTTGAAGCAAAGGTATCTGCATACCGAACTTCCCACGCTTCGGCGTTGACGGACGAATTCGCAAATCGGGGGCAAGTACGCGGGTGGCCGCTGGATGGGACGCATCGTGGGCAGCACTGAGCTGTTCAACTTCCTGAAGACGCCTTTTTTCTTGGATGAGGACGATGAAGACAACACAGAGGTCATCGCGCGACATTGTTGCTTGACCACCTGCTCTGCAACCTTCTTGCGATGCGCCATCTCCTCAACCTCGCGACGCAATCGCAAATATTTATCACGCTCCAGTACTTCTTGAGCCCGAGCACGTGCAGCCTCGGCTGCCAAGTGCCTAGAAATCATTGCGGTGCGCGCCAGTCGTATCCGAAACGCCTCTCTCTCATCCCGTAAACGCTGCTCTTCTTCTGCCCGCGCAGCAGATTGCTAACCGTAGCGTTTCTTTCATCTTTGTGTTCTTCGCTTCCTCTTCTAGCGGCATGGTTAGCCGACCGATGCGACTGACTTTCACCATTCCTGCTGTCATAATCTATTTCACGTTTCGATCCATCACTTACAACCGCAGTTCCCTCGCGACGACCTAAACATCCATGGCGATGGCATCACCCAGCACATATAAGTCAGTAAAGACACAATCGCATCACATTATCTTCCCACTTACGCTTAGCATGCCGAAGGTGCTGCCTCGTCATTTCCTCCATTGAACCCCCGGCACTTGGATCGTTTACATCTGCCGTCTCGCTGACTCGTTGCTCCGACTGCCTCGTATGTATCACTTGTGTTCTCTTTCTCGTCTGCCCATTCCGTTCGTCCACTGAATGCCTCTCTGTGTCTAGTGGTTTTTCACTCCTCGCAGTAGCTGCAGGAGCAGCCTCCGACACAGCTGCCTCGCTTTCCACTCTCATCTCCACACCCGCTTCTCTAGCACCAGCCACCTCCTGCACGCCACTCGGACTCGGCTCGTACTTCCTCAGCTGCTGCTCCGTGCTCTCCACCACCGCTTGTAGCAACTGGACCCCGTCCTCGATCCTTTTGGTGGTCGTGGCCGAGATCATGAACGCCATGGAGAAGGCGTCGTCCTGCTCCTTGCTCTCCTGCGGCAGTGGCTTCCTGTAGCTGATGCTGCACCTCGCTCTCGACATGATGGCGTTCAACTTCCCGCCATTGACTCCAATCACGTGCGGCGCCAGCGTCTGCGGCGCCATCGTCGTCCGCACGTGCACCATCCGCCCCGTGGGCTTCTCCGCCCTCTTGGCACTCGGTGCATTGGCTGCCACCACCTGCGTCACCACCACGTCCCTCGCCCCCGGACTGGGGCTGCGTCTAGCAGCCGGCCGCGGCTTCTCGGCTGCGACTGCTGCCGGGGCCGCAATTCGCTCGTTCTTGGACAAGTTGACACCGTAAGTGGCGCTGCTGCTGCGTTTCTTGGCGGCTGAAGTTGGTCCTGAAGCTGCGGCCCCTGGGAGTCGCTTCCTGGGCGGCTTCTTCCTGTTGTTTGGAGCCGTCGACGTGGCGCTCGCGGCGGCTCGTCTCGCTCCTGAGCTTGGCGCGGCGCTTGAGGAGGCGGCGGAGGCGGAGCGCACCTCACGCACGCCCAGAGACGCTCCGACGGAGATGACGCCCATGACGAGAGAGCGGCGAACGCACGCCGACGGACACTTCGTTAGTGGTGCTCGTACAGTGCTACCGAGGAGTCACCTGGATAAGTGAAGGTGATGGAAAATGACTTCCAGGAGATGAAGCGAGGGTATCCGCCCACACAACGTCATGACGGACTTGTGAAGCACATTCGACGATTGTCTCGCTGGTATTGTGGTGCTTTAGTATTATTGCTGCTTTTTCTTAGCTGGATATGAAGGTGACGACGTGCTCGGCGCCGACGAATATTGCGGTGGTCAAGTACTGGGGCAAGGGCGACGTGGCGCTCAACACGCCGCTGAACGCGTCGGTCAGTGTGACGCTGCACCAGGACCAGCTGCGCACCACGACGTCTGTGGCTGGGGACGTGACGCTGCGGAGCACGCGGCTGTGGCTCAATGGAGAGGAGCAGCCCATCAACAAGAGAGTGGCCACGGTGCTGAAGGAGATGCAGCAATGGGCTGGTCGAGTCCATGGATCGAACATGGAGACGACCGAGCACCTGCACATCGTGTCGACGAACTCGTTCCCTACGGCGGCGGGACTGGCGTCGTCTGCTGCAGGATACGCGTGTCTGGTGGCTGCGTTGGCCGAGTTCTATGGCATTTCTCTGGCGGACGAGGAGTTCCCGGGTCAGTTGAGTGCTATTGCACGACAGGGATCAGGATCGGCCTGCAGAAGTCTGAACGGAGGCTTCGTGCGCTGGCAGAAGGGAGAGCAGCTTGACGGACAGGATAGCGTTGCCGTTCGAGTTGCGGATGAAAAGCACTGGCCCGGATTGTGCGCGGTGGTCTGTGTGGTGAACGATGCGGCGAAGGACACCAGTAGTACCACCGGCATGCAGACAACCAAGGCTACCAGCCCGCTGCTTGCTTATCGGGCAAAGCACTTGGTGCCTGAGCGAGTGAAGACTATGGAGAGAGCCATTTTGGCGAGGGATTTCGAGACCTTCGGCGCGCTCACCATGCAGGAGAGCAACCAGTTCCATGCCACGTGTCTCGATACGACCCCACCGATCTTCTACCTGAACGATATTTCCCGTCAAATCATCCGACTTGTGCACCGCTACAACGCGCAGGCCGGCCGCGTGCAAGCTGCGTACACGTTCGATGCCGGTCCGAATGCAGTGCTTTTTGTGGAGGAGCAGCGTGTGCAGGAGCTGGTTTCGCTTGTACTGCATTGCTTCCCTTGACGTCCGGAATGCCAATCAAGTCGTCCATGCCAATTGACCGCACGTCACCTCACACGCTTCTCGCCAAGCTGGAGGCACCAATCGACGGCAGCAAGCCCTTTGAGGTTCCGCACTACCCTGACAGCGTGAAAATGGTGTACGTTTCTCGCGTGGGCGGCGGTACATGCGTGTTACCAGCGGACAAGGCTCTAGTTGATGCTGCCACAGGAGATCCGCTGCCGTTCCACAAGGATGACGAGGCCGAGGCTGCACAGCGTAGCTGCGAATTCAAGACCTGCTTCTGGCTGCGAATTCTACGTGCTATCTCGAGCGAATCTGCATTGAGTTACGTAGCCACCGCTGTCGCTGCTGCTGCAGTGACCAGTGCCGTGCTCCTGCGCAAGTAAAGCTCTTCTAGCTATCGAAATACAGTGTTGTCTATGTGAGCACACGAGCCATTAGCAATTCTCGTCCGATAAAACGTCGCTACTTCTCATTGGCTTCAGCTCCCAGTTGAAGCTGCTGCTGCACCATGGCGACCAACTTGTCGTCCGTCAGATTGGCAGCTTGGGCCCACGGCGGAGGACGCAGCTGCATTTGCTGCATGCTCTGCATGATGGTCCGTCGCTTGTCCTCCTTCAAAGTTGTCTCCTTCTCAGCGTCCTCCTGCTGCTTGCCCTTGTCCGACATCGTCTCCTCGCTCTCGGGGACATCTGTGGTGTCCTCATCGCTCAAAAATGGTCCATCTCCGTCGCTGTTAACTGGAGACGACGGCAACAGAGCGTAATCCTCAAACTCTCCGCTCGTGTCGCTGTCACTGTCGCTGTCGGCGGATTCCGCTTCGCCCCTGGAGTTTTGGGGGCTTGAGACATCTGTGGACTGGGTGGGAGGGATGCTCTGTGCCACGACGGCCGCATACTCGGCCTCAAGGGCTGCCAGCGGCTTGAACGCGTCGAGGTCGGCCATCTTGGAGACTCAAGTTATTGTACTCGCCAAAAGTCATGAGGCACGAACAATAGGATAAGTCTTTCCACACTGCGAATTTTCGCGCATGGTTTTCTTTACGTGAAAGTTCGCTGAAAGAAGCGTTCATTCGTCAAAACTAGACGTCCATTCTGCTAATCCTCACGACGCTGTGCCCAATCAAAAAACTTTGCTCTCCAAAACGCAGGGTTAGGTGGGTATTTCAACTGAAGGCTGTCTGTCGTGAAAGTTACTGCTTCATTGCGGCCTCTATAACTGAATAAATGCAGAAGTTCATGACCTTTCAGAATGAATGAACTTAGATAAACTCGAAGACGCGGTTGACTGACAAACCTTGACTTGTTGACCTGTGAGATCTTATAGTCCATCAATATTTGGTCCCATAGAGCAATCATGCCATAATCTTCAGCCGGAGACCTTGGTCAACCGGATTGTGGCTGGGGGCGCCCGGGTGCTCGTATCAGTAGGCGATGTCGTCCGCGATAGTGCTCATTGGGTAGTTCGTATCGAGACAAAGCCTTTGGCGTAGAGTACTATATTGCGGCGTAAGAACTTTTCGTTCCTCGGCCTAGAATGCCGTGCAGGCGCTCCGTCTGGTATTTCTCGGCTGCGAGAGTTCGTGCTTCTCCATCGACAACGTCTTCTAGATGTACTCATTTCGACGCAAAGACCACCGAGTGAATTCGGCACGGTAAGACGCATCCGATGGCGCATTGCCAATTCCAATTGGACGCCAACATTGTGGGCAAGACTCAAACACGTGGCGTAATTCATTTTCGTGCCTGATGACTTAGGTGAGTACAATACTTCACGCTTAAGTTTAGCCCATACTGGTCCACTAGTTAAAACGGTATTTGCAGCTTTGTCAGATATACTCTTCAATGAAACCCGCGTAGAGCACAAAGTCGTCAATCCATATAAGAAAATTCTCGTACAAAGGCTCACCAAAGCACTTCTACATGGCGCTCTGGAAGTGTAAAGCAGCGTATCTACATCCCTGCGGTAAGCGCGTGGGAGTATAGATCATGCCGTTGGTTATGCTGGGGATCATCTCCTGGCATGCCTTTGCTGACGACAATTGGTAGAAGCTCTTGATGAAGTCGAAAACCCAAGATTGCTCCATTTCCTCGTACATTCTCGGTGATGAGGCGTAGAATTGGCCCTGCTTAAGTAAACGCATTCACAGCCCTGTACTCGTTCGTCTGCCGGAACTCGTTCATGTCCAGCTTGATCACAGGAAGAGCGGCACTTGCCATCGAATACTTGAATTTTCATATATATACATCCCAGTTTCTCCAGCTTTTCATTCGGTTATCTCATGAATGTGGCAGATACTGCTAACCCATCCAGCTAGCTGGTTTCGCGCCTTTGGCTAACAGAATAACGAGCGGAAGAACTATAGCTGGAGGATTGTTGTCAAGTTGTAGACGCCATATATCAATAGCTGGAGGATTGTTGTCAAGTTGTAGACGCCATATATCAAACTCCTTGGCAATTCTCACCAGGTGGTCACTGCAGTATGCCGAAAAATCGTTCAATAGCAGCTTCAATCAACTGCGTAAGTGCTGCAGATAGATCAGCAGTAGAGTGCGCCGCAGTAGAGTGCGCCGGTTTACTGTATCCATCAGCGAGGTAGAGGGATGCAGTCTCACTTAGTGTACAGTGATAGTAGTTGGTATCTGTGTACCAAGAACCCCCAGCATCTTATAGTGCTACAACGAACGCATCGCTACCAGTTTCGTCTTCGCTACTCATCTCTTCATCACTAGCGCATGCGTCTACCTCTTCGACGTCGTTGCTGCTGATGTCAGAATCAGTCTCTACATCGAGATCGCTAGAGCTGTCACTGTGTTCATCCCACTCTCGTTCTCAAAGTCGAAGTTGTCCAGATCGTCGTTTGAAATAGTCATGGGCATTCTCGTTGTCGAGGAGAGTCGAGTTGATGTAGTTGGACGCTAGCTTTTCCACCGTTCTAGCCGTCATCCTAGCTCTCCGCTTTGACCAAAGATATCCATACGCGCTCCACACACGTTCAGACGACGCAGATGACGTGGGTATTTTGAGAACGCGAAGAGCAATGGCTGAAAGCAGAGGGAACTTACTGCGTCCAAACCGGAGTTAATAAGCCAGGCCGGACATCTTGGCGAATGCCATGAATTTGTCGGGAGTACACTCGCTCTCTAGTGCTGTATAAGCATACGCGTCGAGTTCAGCTTTGCATTTATCAGCAATCTTCGTGCGAGAGTAGAACTGGTAGATGAAGCTTGTCAGCTGCGTTGTAGTATCGAGCTGATCATCCTCATCCTAATCGAGAAGCTTTGCAGCAGGAGTGAGCAGATACGCATAGCCCATTGAAGAAGTGTATAAGAAACACCACCTATCCAAAACGAGCTCCTGCAGGCGGTCTGCTATGGCATCTCCATATCGAATACGTGCGTCGAAAATCTACTGTCCTTTGAGGCGCTCGAACCTTTCGTATACGCGAAATAGATCACCCGAATCACTTTCCAGCTTACCAATAGCGTATTGTACGGTGTTTATCTGCAATCGACTTTGCTGACGGCATGAGATCGACGTAAGCGTGGCGAAGATCCCTAACGAATGCCTTCATGGCATGCGAATCAACAACACGAAATGGCAGCCCGGTTCTAAATACCAAATCACCGAGTAGTCCATCAAATTTCTCCACATCTCCAACCCTGAGTGAATCCACGAAGTTGGTCGTTGAGTGAGGCCGCATGCGTTTAGTCGCAGTCGTGTTGGTTGCTATAAAATGCCTCCTCTACCGGGATTTTGCACCGCAGCCACGATGTTCTTGTCCGCGTTAGCGCGCCGAAGATGTTGGAAATGCTTCTTCTCTTCCTTGTTTTGTCCATAGCAGCTGCCTGAAGTCTTGTGGATAAAGCGCGATCACGCACCATTGGCAGAGCCTTGCCACAAACACGGCACTTGCCCTTCTTTGCAGGCTGCTTGGCACAGTAAGAGTTGATGTCGAACTGGAGGGGATCAACAGGCGTTGATGAGTGCATCATGGTGTCGAAGGCGCTGGGGGCTGTACTGGGCGAGAGGTCCGGGGAAGGCCATGGTCGAAGGTGTGGAAAGGTTGCTGGAGCGATATAACAGGGTTGGTTCTGCAGGAGTTGACTTCTAAACTAACGAAGCCCTTCGAGAATCGCCGAAGCAGGATCAAAATAGCTATTCCGCACGATGCTATTCCGTTGGCGGTCAGGTGCTGGAGGACGCGATAGATACTAGCGTGTAGTTGAGAGCTCACCTTTGAAACCTTATCGGCTTGCAATCCGGCTTCAAGGCGAAACCACTTTGTGCGCAGGAAACATGTCTCCTGATCTTGGTAGATGGAAATACTACATGTTTCCACACGTGTACCAGGAAACTGTATACCGCTACCGGCGAACTCGAATCAGCATCCACATCAAAGCCCACAGCTTCATCATCTTCACGTTCGATCGGGTCATCATCGACAGTGTCCTTACCTTCAGCTATTTATTCCAATTGTCGGTCCACGTCAATGCCCAAGTCAGACAGAACACCCTTCCCTAAGAGGAACTCGTCACCGTCATCTTCCATCTCCAGGAAGTCGATTGGTTTAACCATATTTATTGGGACTGCTGCTGTGTGCAGCTTACTGTTCTGCTTAACTTGCCCACTAGGAGTGAGCTTATGTCCGCTGAATGTTGTCGCTGTCACCTCCTTGTTTACCTTCATAAATGTGTTCACTTTCAATCGCACACACTTCAACCCCAGTATCGATGCAATAGGGCATCGAATATTTGCCATTAACTTCTGCAGTTGGAGCTGCGTCTGACAAACACTCTTTAATGCACCGGACACGTTAAAACTGCTCTCGTATCTTGCGACTCCTCTTGTCTTGGTTACGACGGTCATGGTTTTGACGAAGGAGCTGCTTATTTTCTTCTACAGATGCTGCCGGGCAGTTTACAAGTCAATACGCACCATTGCACTTCAAACAGCCACCTTCGGGGCGCCTGGCAACATCCTTCCTCACCGGTTTTTCACTTTGCAAACTGGTTTCGTCGTCGCACCATGGCTGCCAGTCCTCGCTTTCTTCGATGTCCGACTACTTGCTTCATGCCCAGCAACGCTATTGGTGCGCGCAGACTTGCGGTGTCATTTTTACGTCGAAATTCCCGTTCATGCTCAAACTCCTTGTCAAGAATAGGATTTAACAAAGCGCTTTCATCGTTGCGAGCTAAGCATTTCTGGTACGCCAGTATAGCTTCAATACATTCCCGCAATGACACAGACCCGATTGAACCAACCAACATATTACACCTGAGCTTCTTACCCTCGTGGTCGGTTGGATCTCGCTCCAACCACGCCCTTCAATCAACTATCTGCTGTCATTGGAGACTGGACCACGTGCTTACAAACATCACTCTCTTTCAAGTCCATCTTTACAGCAAGTTTGACTTCAGCACCGACATTCGGAGCTGTGTTGTTGACAACATTAGCGATGATAATCTTCGTCGCTGATATGTCATCAGTCACTTCGTATTTCTTGATTCCCCACTCCAGCTCACACAGGATGCCGAGGAAGCCTGGCGAGAACGAGTCCTTCATACTCATCACAACCTCAGCCATCTCCTCCTCGTCATTCTGCAGCCGCATGGCGACTTGCTGATTATACTCCTTCCGGCCCCGACGCCACTTGACTAATGTCGGGGGTGACGTGCTCCAGAGTCTCGAAAATAACTAGGAGATACAGAGGGAGAGGTCACTTCTCATATCCCTTCGAAAGGGTCCGTTTTCCATTAATTGCAAACACATTGCTAAACTACACTCATTTCGCCACCAGTCCACTGACGCTTCCGCTTGCTAGACTGCTCTCTACGTCGAATCACCTGTGCAAACTGGCGCTTAATTCCAGACATATACATGTACAGCAGGGAGTTCCAGGGTATCCGGGAGCATGCCTTGCCTGCGATCCGAGTTAACGGTTTTAGTCAGCGAGAACAAGCGCTCCAAATCATCTGATTCCGGTGGAATTCAGGTCAAACCCACGTACTTGGCTTCACGAGTTGCGCGCTTTTCTTGTAAGGCAGCATCCACAAAGTCCATCTTCTTATCGCTCTCAGACTGACCTTCATCGCGCGGATTCGACTGGAGAAAGCGAGCGATGGCCCTCATTCAGTGCGAGTGGGCTCGCTCTCGAGCAAGTTCTGCGCCTTGATAACCCGTTCTCGAAGATACGGGGCACGATTAGATAGTTTGCTGAGCAGGTGTCGTCTTCTGAGTGATAAAGAGAATGAATGCGGAGCGACAGAAGGCTGAACACTATCGAAAGCTATCGATTGCTCGATTGCTCACTACGTTCTACATCCCTCCTGGACCTCACCCTCAATTCGGGTAATGGGTAACGGATTCCTTGCGTTCTCTACCATAGGAAGTTTCGAAGCACTGACGTGCTCTCAAACATTGGAACTGTCAGTGGCACGAACAACGGAGCTCTCGTGGCCTTAGTTTCGGGGGTCTTGGTCTGCGAAGTCTCTATGTCGACCACGAACTAAATAATAATATGTAGTAAGCCTAAGTGAAAACACTACTGGGGGAGCTGGCATTCTCTGAATATATATACCGAGTGTATTTCTCAAGGAAAAAGTAAAACTGATTGCCTTAGCACTGCGTTCCTAACAACTCGGGATAGACAGCAGTGTCTTGTCCCAGCTGTATCACAGCACTCTCTCCCAACTGTAGAGTTGAGAAGGGCTTTTATAACAAATACCCTATAACAGGTTGCAAAGTTCTTAGAGCAGCATTCAGATCGCATTTCAGTGCGGAAAGATTGTATTCTTGATAGCTCTCGGGTGATCTCTGAGAGAAAGTCTGAAATTGAGTACTTTTTTGCCGATACGTAGCGTTTGGGAGGAATTCCCTTTTTCCAGATTTTTAGTTGTGCTGAGATTGGAGTATATTCTCAAGAAGGAACGCCAAAGGTCGTGCTAGCTTGGCGAGGAGCTAAACATTTATCCCTTCTTCGAGATGCGAACATAGAGAATACCACTGTTCTTCTGTCTGTAAGTGCAACAGGAACTACTCTTCCATCGCTTTGCATTTTTAAAGGTGAATTGTTGCAAATCTATTTCTTACACGAAGCACATCATGGCAGTGTTGCAACTGCGACTCCTAACGCATTTATCGACTGTATCGTGTTTAAAAAGCTTCTTGAAGTTTGTATCTGGTTCCCGACCAATTCTGATAGTCCTGAATAGCCACGTCATACATACAACACTGCCCCATGGTCGCAAGTATTTGGTTAACGGAATCCACTAGTTCAGTGTAGCTCCGTACAGGGCGCACATCGTACAGCCTCTTGATGCAGGAGTTTTCAAACGTTCAAGTCTGAATGGCGCGACACGGTCGAAAACTGATCCCTGAAACACAACGCCAAAAACTATGATCTCAGCTCGTCCCTGCCGAGCTGAGATCATCGGTACATTGACGATTTTGTTAACTCTCAAAGGGGTACGGAATTCGCGAAAGTCTACGGGGATGTGGCCAGTGGCCAGGGAAAAGCGATGACAAAAACACGGTGATCTTCAAGGTGGAGACGGAGGAAGTACGCAAAGTTCGTAGCTATACAAAATGAATTCCCAGCCGACGAAGTAGAAGCTGAAGGACTAGAGCGCCAGGGCAACGATGGTCTACCTTTCGAGAATATGGATTTCCATCCGCGGCCTGAGCAGCCCAACGACATGAGAGAGCGAACTCACAACAAGATTCTAATCAAGCTGACAGCTGCAAAACTTAAAGCAGAAGCACTACTGCGCATATCGAAAGAGGGTAGAGAAAGCACTTGATTCGAGAAAAGGTTGATTCTAGCAGAAGCCGGGCATGTAGCAGCTGAGGTCAGGAAAATTGAGAGAGTTTGGCAAAGGCGGAACGTAACCTACAAATGGAAATAGAGAAAGCCGATCGACAGCGCCAAAAACTGGATCTGAAACAACAGCGTGTGTGAGAAGTTCAAGCTCATCTTGCAGAAGATGCAACATCTTAACAAAGCGATCACGTAAGCGGACTAGCAAATATCGCTTAGGACACAGCATCATTCCGCGTACCGGATGGGTCAACACCGGCGCTAACCTTCATGGAGCAACTATATATGGTCTTTGCCATCGCGACGGAGGTAACTGAGTATATATTTTGCGTCAAAAGTTTAGGCATTCTCAATAGGAAACCAACTGTTTGGGAGTGGCAAGATGACTCCCAAAATAAAAGGATACTTTGAGTGTATATGTTAACATTTGGTCTGACCCGTGCTCACTAAATTAACCCCAGGCTATTTCCATAAATACTAAAAAGAGAGATGAAACCGTAGCTTTCGACAATGTTCTTACTTTATTTTTTTATGCACAGTCGCTGAAAAAGTTACAATCGTAACATTGTCGGCAAGTTGGGCCGCTGTACCTTATAAGTTTTGCTGGTAGGGGGACATCACAAGATATACCCTGGCATTGTTAATTTCAGGAGAAGCAATATTTTTAATCATACATATGATTAAAAACATATCATAGTGCCAAAAACTTTGCTGTTTGAATAATAGCAAATTACTCTGAAATTGAAGACCCAAACGCAGGATATTAGAGAACTTTCGCAGCTCCGTTTGAGTTCGTTTCAGCGTGCAAGGCAGGGTCTTTCTTTGTATTGTGAAAGTCAATCGGAGCATCTAGCGGGGGCTTTCGCTGGTCATTCAGTTTCAAGTCGTGCAGCAGTTGGCCTCAGCACAAATGGCTGAGGCGAGCGAAGTCTGGCCACTCTCCGTGTCGGCGCGTGTAGACTGCGAGGGAATCTCTTCACCCGCCCTGATACATTCTCCATGCCACCGTCTGCAGACAGCGAGGTCGACTCCTACCCTTCCCTGCACACACAACAAGACCCCCAACTCCGGCACACAAGAATTTCTCCGCTGCTGCCGACCTTATTCTGCTGCGCGCTGCAAACACCATCAGGCCATAGGAGGCCCCATGTGGCACAGCTAACGGAGTGATGAAGAGCTTCGAAAAAATAGCAGGACTGTGCGAAGAAGCACCCGGGTTCGTGAAGGCCAACCAGGAACTTCCTTGAGAACCCGATTTGACAAGCTGCTCAAGCAATCTGAGCACTCATCCAGTCGTGCCTCTGGGACGACAGAGGAGTACGAAGAGCGCGATACTTTGCTGCAGGATATCACCCAGCGCATGGACGGCTAAAAGTCCAAGTGTGAAGACGCAAGAAAGGCCGAGAGCAACACGGATGGTGGCATTGAAGCATCTGGAACGCTTATGCGTCGTTTGGCAATGGGGAGCTTGACGAGGAGCTGTTGCACGAGTGCCAATCGCACGATGACGACAAGGACGCCAGCAAGCGAGAGCTTGTCCGGACAGAAGCGTGCTGGGTCAAGCGCTAAGGGACGCAATAAGAAGGTAAGTAAGAGCAAAAGCTGCACGCCGTTACAAATGCTATTACTCACGCTGTAGTGTGAATCAATAGCGGAAACGCAGAAACGTATGCTTACCTCAGCAAGCGACTAGATTTTGAGAAGGGTGAAGCTGCGAAGAAGCGCCAGCACGACGAGAAACTCGAGAAGCGTCGGGAAGAGGCAGAGTAAGCTCGGAAAGAGCATATGCTAGCAGCTGAACGCGCAAAAGAAAACTTTATGCTTCAGCTACTACAGGTCGCACTCGGACGCAAAGGAAGTGGCACACAGCAAGACGGATATAATTATTAAGGTTGTTCAGTTGGTACCTACTAACCGATTCTTAAGTACTTCTCTGTCCCACCAATTTATACCGACTCCACATTTTGCCGATATCACAATCATTTTGTGGCTCTCGAGAGCGCTCGACCCCTCTATGAAAAGCACGAGTTTAGGCCTGTTCTTATCAATATCTCGCGAAATTATAACATATGTATCTGAGAAAATAACACGGCGATTGTCCCATCTTTTTGGCAGGTAAGTTATTTTTCGCAGCTCATCAGCAAATTATAGATATTCATCTAAACTTTTGCATACGCATGACCGCAGATTTACTTAGATGCAAGCCGTTCACAGAGTGTCGAAACTGCTTCACAGGGCGAGAAAATAAGCCGGAGCTAATGAGGTTTTATTGCCTGTTATAAATTGAAATCTCAGTAGTCAGCCAACCTGGGAGATGTAACGATTTAGACTCAAGTTTAGCTGTAAAGGTTGCATTTCATTGTTAGGATAAGAGTTGCTGAGTGGACTCACCAGCACCGCAGAGTTGTTGCGGAAGTGCCTGATGCGCTGCACAGACGAACGGCTCAGGCTAAACAGCTGCATGGCAGCATTGATACTGCCGCGTCGCGGTCGATCTCTCTTTGACCGCGTTGTAAGGAAGATCGGAATTGCAACGGGTGTCTGAGGCGTGATGTCCTTGCGCGCAATGGTCCTCAGCATGGCTGTGGGGCTAGGAATGTGGTGCTAAAGGCAACATCCGAATTAGCTGTTGCATCCATTCGTTTTGTGTTTTTAATCTTTACCCAATCAAATAATTCTAACCGATCGTATGGCCCACATATAAGACAACTCGGTATAAATTGGTGGGACAGAGAAGTACTCGTCTAGCGTTGGCGGCATCAGATTGAAGTACATATAATCCTGGTTACCTGCTTGTTGAAAGCAGGTGTGCACGTTTGTAAGCAGCTATGCTACTAGAAACTGTTTGTCTACGGCTGTCTGTCGACTACGAAGCTTTTGTCCCTGTTCAGGAACCACTGCGTCTTCACACGTCCCAATTCCCACTCAGCTGATTCTCGAACGCTACTCATGCGCGAGTTGAACGCTGTCTTAGCGCAACTTCCATTGGTGTCAGGAAATGGGCAGCACACAAAATCGCTGCAGCCATTGGCCGGATCTCCATAGATAACCTTTCCGATAAAGGCGCCGTCGGAATCACTTGCGAGCTCGTCCAGTAAGCAGTTCATGCTGGGCATTGTCGAGTCGTGATGACGACCCTCGACTGACCCGTACATGCTAACAATGATGCCGTCGGGGTTGTATGGCCTTGCCAATTAAAGCAGTGCTGCCTGGAAAGACCGTTGTACAGGGAAACGTTGAAGGTTCTCGAACGCAGACGATGGTCATTCACGAGGTGTTGGACGAGACAGATGTTGCTTAGTTCCATCTATAAATGCCCAACAACGTTTTAGAGGTGCATATTTCGCCCAAATAACGCGGCAGTAATCGACGACCCTTGCAGTAGCTACAGCGCGATTGAAGTAGAGTCTTTCCTGGTGTCGAGCGTACAGAAAAGGGATAGTATGCTTGAAGATGCGGCTATAGACTGCTGGTGATCGGCCGAATTTGTTCGCGACGGTAAATAGCGTCGACGGCTCCTTCAAACGCATACAAACCATCGCTAGCCTCTCAAGCGTCTCGACAGCGTCTCGCTCAGGCGTCACAATGCTAGGTGTGGGAAGCTGCGGCTTGAGGACCAATTCACGTAACTGGGGCAGCGTGAAGTTGAACCGGGTGCGAGCAGTGGCATCATCCATTGTCGGGTCGATGCAGTTGCTGATGTCAATGCGTGGTGGTGGCCCTCACAGACGGTAGCAGTGGCTTGATATTAGGAATTGCGTCGCACCCACGAAGCGCTTCCATTTGGCGCGAGCTGCCAGCCAGTTCCCCGCTGTGATGACGAAAGCCTGCTCTGTAGACAGCTTGGGGGCGATGAAGACCATGGTGCGGTCAAGAAGGATTGTGTAGACTGCTGGCTGTGGGGTCACGCTGAAACAAAGACCTGTGTTGAGTTTGGCCATGCTTTGTGTGAAACGAGATTTGCCTTCAGTGCATCATTTGAGAGCCGCAAACCACGGTACTGTTTTTTTCTGAAACCGAATCTGAAATGATGCTCAAACGGATTTGCGAAAGTTCTCTATTATCTTGCCTGTGTCGTTTCAGTTTGGCACTGAATAGCGTCACCAATTGGGTGATGGGCACGGAGATGGGCATCATTTTTTTACAATTTTTCGTCAAAGTCTCTAGATTTGAGATTTCAATATTTGAGACCCCCCTCCTGCTGCCATTCATTCACAGTTTCGCCGGCGAGAAAGCAGGCGCCAGCGGGGAGAGCAACATGGGCCTTTGTGTCGTGGGTGCTTCTAGCGCTGCCTGCATGCTTCTAGCGCTCCAGGAAGCGCTAATTCGCTTGGTCCTGATGATTCCGCTGCCATATCTTCATTACCTAACTTGAGCTTGGTAGTGTGGACGCTCCACGTGTGTACAATCGCTCTTTCAGTTTGTGTGTCGATGTTGAAAGTATGCAGCGGATCATCAAGTTGATGCTGCACTGTGAGCGCCGCGGGTGATTTGTGCGTAAAACGTAGTTCCGGATAGTTGACCAGTACCCATAGGTTGAGTTCACGGAAGATGTGTGAATTGGCACTCGTCATTGGTAAGCTGTGGACAACATGAGTGAAGAGTGCTTGTCCCGACCTGGTCCAACTGGTGAGAAGGGCATCCGATACCCTCTTCCCCGTCAAACTTCCCGTCAAAGCCTTCCAGCTTTTCCAGGAGATTGCATCGCCGCGCGCATCCCATATCAAAATGTCATTGAGTGCGAGGTGTCCAATAGTCGCGACAACGAGCATTCTCCCTGTCCTCTGTCCGCGTCTTGCGGTGTTGCAGCAGTTTCTGTCTTATCGTGCATGTGACCGTGATTTCCAGGCCATCCACCGTCCATTGTGTGCGAAGACCGTTGTTGTACTTTATTGCCGTCCTGGGTCCGCGAAGTAGTTCCGTAGTGACCTCCTCCTGGGAGGGCGAGAGTGCCATGAGGAATTCCGTCCATAGTCTCCCCGGCTTCCGTAAAGTATTGCGAATTATCGCTGGCGGGCGAATACCGCGCTGCACAAGTGGCTTCGTGGTCATGTCATTTCTCCGCATTAGGACGTCGCCTGCCTGCTGTGCTTGAGTTTTCTGTGTAAGCGTCCAGTCGCATACAGCTGAGGCACTCATCGCAATGAGTTCTTGTTCGAGATTGGGTATGCCCAATCCTCCTTGCTTTACTGAACTCGAGGCCAATACAGCCTTGACCCAGCCTTGTGGGGTCTTCTCAGGGATCGATAAAGATGCCCGCCACACGTAGTAACGTATGCACACATCCGCCTTCTTGACCAGCGCCTCCGTCGGCCACGCGTGTCTGGCGACGTACAGCATTTTGGCATTATGATGGCCGCCGCAATCGAGGCCCTCTGCTGCACTGATGTGGTATTCGTCTACGCAAGCGCCAGCCGAGCTCGCAATGCCGAGAACGCTTTTGTCCCATCCAACAACAGTTGACCTCTCCTTCGATATGTCCAAGATATTGGGTTGTGTGGCTTGCTCCACTGGTTCGTCCTGGTCTGTTGCTGGTTGCGGGCCGTCCCCGGGAGGTGCCTGCGCGTCAATTTGTCCGAGGCCAATCGCAGCGGAAGTATGGACGTTGAGCAGTAACCCGGACACCGCTGAGAATTGGCCTACCGCCGTGATGGCATGCCGTTGCATGGCCCTGTCCTCGAGGAAAATTGCAGAGTCGTCGGCGTACCCCGCTACCTGCAGCTGCAATACAGCGCTTTCTTGCCCTAGGCAATGCCTCTAAGAGCAGGCGTCTCCTCCACTTCATCATAAAGTAAATCAGCAGCCAGAATGAAGAGTAGGGTAGCTAGAGTGCATCCTTGCCTGATGCCGCTCGTGACGTGCACATGTCGAGAGAGATCACCATTGGCCATGAATTGCACCACTGTGTTTATGTAGATGGCTTCCACTACCGCTACGAACTTGGGTGGAAAACCTTTGGCTTTTTTGAGGACTGCTAGCAGGAAAGGTCTGCTTAGTGGGTCGTAGCAAAGTCGAGTAGTAGGACTTGGGCTCCGCTTAAATCGAGCGTGTCTTGGCAGTGATCCTTGGCAGCCTCGAACAAATCAATGGCTTCATGTATGGTCCGTCCAGGCACGAAGCCGAATTGCGTGGCGTGTACCAGCGTTGAGATGTGTTCTCGTACCCGCCGTGCGAGTATCCTCGTAAAAGTTTTGTAATCTGTGTTGAGTAAAGCGATCGGCCTATAATTGGGAACGATCTGAAAATTGAGTAGTTTTTACTGACTCCTGAGTTGCATCGTTAACTTCCTGAAAATCGAGTAGCAAATCGCAGTTCCATGTCTTTCATGGGATAGACATCGGAGTTCTGACTTCTGAGGAAGCGTGGGCATGGATGATGTTATATTGCTGCTGTTTGCGGCACCGTGCACGGTGGGCCATCAGCTCGATAGTCGAGTAGCGTTGCTACCAAGCGAAAGCGAGCGTAGCGGGCTTAGGGTCGTGTCACCAGCGGAGCGTAGCGAGTCCCCTTAGGTTAGGATATGGTTCGGTGTTAGTCGTCAGTGCAAACGAGTGTCGAATAGCTTGCGCGTAAGAACTTCACCAAGTTTGGTGGTGTTCTAGCCCATGCGAACTCAGAAGTCAGACTTTCCGACCATGTGTCGCGAGGTGCTTATGAGATACTCATTTTTCGGATTGTTCCTCGGCAGTCAGCAGAAAATCACTATTACTCACGAGTCAGTAAAACTACTCAATTTTCAGCAGCACCCTTATAATTGGTGGGGTTGGCTCGGTATCCTCCTTTTGAAATGGAGAAGACATAGGCTTGAAGAAACTGTCGGGTGTTCCGCATCCATTAAGGCAGTCGTTGAATAATCTGGTGAGCACTGGCGTGAGGGTTTGATATGATCCCTGTACCAAGCGTTCTCAAGATGGTCTGGTCCGCACACTTTACCAGATTTGCAGCGCCTGATAGATCTCACCACTTCATCTTTTGTAATTGGTTTGTCGAACTCTGTTAGGTTTTGCTTGGCCCATCGAGTGCTCTTCTTCCGTACATACTCCTCCATACCCTCCATATCTGCTGCGACCCCGTTGAGGGGCGCAACACTCATTCGCCAGAATACTGGCTTTGTCGTGCGGCGTCCGCATAGGTCCTTGTGGGCTCGGGTTTAGTGCTTGGATTGTGTTATCTCCAACCTTGGTGCGTATGCGTCTAAAGAACTGCCTCATGGAGGCCTTCGAGCTCCATGTGTTCTTTTGAACAAGTATCCGTTGTCGACAGACTCGTCTGGATTCTTGCAAAGTCCGAATCTCGTCTTCGAGTCGAGCTCTCTCGGAATACATGTCTGGTTTTGTATAGGCATGGCTGTGAAGCTTTGTTTGATGCGCTGGATGCGCTGCCTGAAGCCGTTGGTGGTCCTGCGTCGTGCCTGTTGGTTCAGGGTCACCATATCAGCCTTGACGGACCCCTTGAAGCTCTCCCACGTCGAGGTCGTCTGATTCGGACTAAGTATATGCATCTTGAGCTGCCGTTCAGCCAGTCTGGAATTGGCGAGGCTTCGGGTGGCCGTCTGTGTGTAAGCGGGCGGCAGATACAGTTTGAGTCGCTTCTTGAACCTTATCGGTCAGGTGGGCGTTTGCAACTCCAATACACTGGTCGGTGGTCTGTGAAACAAGCTGCATCGTCGATCTGTACACTCCGAAGCCATCTCTTGGCAGACGCAGATATGTAAAAGCGGTCGAGTCTGGACGTGCTTACTTCTCCTGAGGCCGAGGTATGTCTGTATGTGTGGTGTTCGTCTGCATACTCCTTCAGCTTGGCCTGGCTGTCCACGTCTGATACATTGTAATAGCCTGTGTCGATCAGGCCCAAATGCTCACTTACCGACGTGAGATCCTCAGCTTCAATATCCCTCCGTCGGGTACCACTATGTCGGTCGACTGCTGCCATAGTGATGCAGTTGAAATCGCCGCCTAGTAGCAGCGGTACATCGTCCGGAAACGGAATCTGTTTTAATTTGCGTATGAATGCTACGCGCGCAGCTCCGTGAGCAGGCGCGTAAAATGTTAATCAGTATCACCGGGGAACCGCTCAGCTCACCGGCGATCATGATGATGTTGGCATTCCAGTGCTCTGTCCCCCATTGCGCTGCTTCTCCTAGATATCGTGTATAGCTTGCTGTTGTTTTGGGGCGGCCGAAGTCTGTATCTCCAGCTGAGGGGACAGAGCTTGACTGTACAGGCGTGGGGAAGCTTGGTATTGATGCACTGTAGACTCGAATAACGCAGGTGAGTTGCCGTCCATTTGGCTAATGGTGAAGGCGCCCTCGTGGAATGTGATATCTTGTCAAAGTACCTTTGAAATATAATGAATTTAAATGTATGTATGCTGCGAATTCCTCAGCTTTGACGAGTTTCGTTCCTTACCGAAAGGGGGCCCGTTTTCCGTAAACGAAAGCTTTAAAAAGTTGGCCCGGGCTAGCACACCCCTACCCCGGTGTTCCGGCCATGTCAGCATTTCCCGTAAAATACGTGAGCAAAAGTGGATTGTAACCGGAGCCGCATAATATGTGAAAATTCGAAAAATACAAAATTCAGAGCAATCCGGGTGATTGTTGTGATTGGTCAACTTGGTTGAAGTGCTTTTTGGCTAAGAAACGCTTGCATTGGACTCAACTCGCAACGACAAGAACAACGAATAATCTCTTCTACTGAACAAGATGTCGCCCCCGGTGCAAGGGAGCGAATTATTACAACAGAGAAGCACATGCACCCGGGCGACAGAGCAGAATACGTTGCGTTCTCGCACCAGGGTGCTTGCCGCGACGGGTGTCGTCCACCCTTGGTGCTGCCGATCCGATGTATCGTACGTACACGCATAGACGCGAGGGGTTCGTCTGGCTTGGATCTTGATCGCAAGTGTGCAGACAAACTCGCTGTGCTAGGATCGACTAGCATCAAGACGCGACGACAAGCGCTTGGTGCACCAGCGTCACCCAATGCGCGACGGCGCGTGACGTCGCTAGTTCATGTGCGCGAGATTATGTGCTCGCGTTGTTGGGTCAACGACGCGCTGGGCAATCCGGTCAAACAGTAATTGGCGAGGCGGCCAGCACGCTGTTTGTCACCGCCTGCGGGGGGTAGATATTGGAGAGCTCGAGCAAGGCGCCGCAGTGATCATGTGGCCAGGGCAGCTAATTGGATTAATTCTGACAGGGCGACATATTCGAAGGGCTGGTAACTCGGATACCCAAACGCCCAGGGAGTTGGCTGCTTTCCAGCACGCTCAGTTTAGTAAAGACCTTTGTGTTCACATCAGTAGATTACGTATTATTACAATGCAACTCGAGCTACTTCGTAAACCGAAAGGAAGGAGACGAAAAGATGGAGACACCTGCATGTAGAGCCTCCAATAACTGCCCGATGCCGCTGGAAAGTGCTGTTTTCTCAAATATGGTTCCACCGGGTCTTCATGCCTCGTGGCAACAGCCTCTTCAACTGATAGCGGACTCTCTTCTTCGCTGCGTCAGTATCATAACTATCCACCTCGTCCGAATATTGAATGCTGCTACTGCAGCTTATACAACAGTTGTTCAGGTACGCCTTGGAGCCTGTAGCTTATCCCACACTCACGGACGCTGCATGGCCGGATGCGTCGCAACGTCCTCAATTGTGAAGCGATCACGCGGATCAATCTGCAGCATACCCATCAGCAGGTGCGCCGTCGCCAATGACACCAGCTCGCCCATGTCCCAAGCCTCCAAGATCGTTCCAACACCGAACTCCTGCAGGACGAGGAACGCTTTCTCCTTCACGGATGCGATGGGCGTCAACGGGAACCCGTCAGCATCACGAACAGCACGATGGCCAGTGACCAAATGTCAGCCGCGCGAGGGTCGTAGCTGCCTCCCACCACCACCTCCGGAGCCATGTAGTAGGCCTTGCCCACGCGCTCGCGGCATACGCGGTCCGCCTTCGTACTGAGACCGAAGTCGCAGATCTTGCACATGCCGTCACTTAGCAGCACGTTCTCGAGTGACAGATCGCGGTGCGCGATGCCGTTCGAGTGCAGCAGGTGCACCCCGGTGACGATCTGTGTGAAGAACGCCAGCGCCTGCGGCACTGGCAGACGGTGGTGCGGCGACTGCTCCAGCCGCTGCCACAGATCTCCGCCGTTGCAGAACTCCATGACCACGAACCACGAGTCGTCCTGATGGAACTGCTGGCGGACACGCAGCACGTTGTCGTGCGGTCCATGCATGGCGAGCGTGGCGAGTGTGTGGCTCTCGGTCCAAGGGTTGTCAAGGAGTGGGTTGTTTGTTAGTGATCGGATAGCGACGTCGAGGTGGACTTGTTTGATGGCGACGGGGAGGTTGTCGTTGTGGACGTCAGAACAGAGCCAGACGTCGCCGAAGAGCGCGATCCCGAGCTGCCTCTGGACGAGGAACTGTCCGTGAAACATGACGTTGCGAGTAATGTTTAGTTTGCTGATCCGACATGGAATTTGGAAGTGGTCGCTGCTTTAAGAGGGCAAACGTGCGCCGTCCTTCACACATAGACAGCGTGCCGAATCGGACGATGCGTCCGCGTGAATTGGAAGGATAATACATCTGGGCTGAAGATTACCTGCTCGAAGCGAAGGGTGCGTTCAACGAATTTTCGTTCATACGAAATGCAAGCTTAGTGACCATGTCTATGTGGCATGCCCAACAATGTTTGCTAAGCTTGACTTAGCTGTGCGCTCGACTTGTGCCTCAGTTGGAGGCAGCATTGTTGCCTGCCGATGAGACCGATTATTGCAGGCAATCTGCAGTCGTGAAACACACCTCCTCGAGTGCTCGAGGGCATCATGCCGCAGTCTTTGAACATTGGAATCTGACAATCGCAAGCCATGTACTGTAGGCGAGCTATTCCAACCACGATCAAGACCGCGATCCTTGTTGAGAACGTCTCCTTAGACCGGTCGATGGATGCGCCGAGCAACGCCCAGTCTCAGTTCGTACCTCGGCGACGGAGAAGAGCACCCGTTATAGTAACACTGACAGTGCTCGGTAACGCTGGCATCTATGTGACCTTCAGTATTATTCATTGCCAAGCGAGCGTCATCTATTATACATTACCAAGATCGCTCGCCACCGTCCCAGTGAATGGCGGACACTCGCGCGTTTACACTTGTCTGCGGACTACGAGACGGGCAGCCTGCCCCACCCCTTACTCGAAGTCCTCGAGTCGGCCAGGCGCGGTGTCTAGAAAAATAAATAACTCGTTGCAGCGCTCGCTGATCGGCGGGCGTTGGCAGAGGGTAAGCGCTACACGAGTATGGCTCGCGCTCGCATCCGCTCGCCGTAGCCAAACGATTAACGTAAGGAAAGCGAGTGCACAAACAGGATGAAAGCCGCATCCGAGTGTACATTGGTAGTAGAATTTTGTTATGGGCAGGTAGGCGAACAAGAGACAACGTCTCTTTGAAGCAGACGTCTGTGACTACAGTACCAACAACTAATTCTCAATTCCGACATTGTGAGCAAAATAATGAGGCAAGCATGCTGCGACCACGCTGTGTGCTGTGCTGGCCTTCCACCCGCGGGCTTCGCACACGGCTAAGAAAACTAGACACGGTGTCGGCATTCCCCGGCAATTGCTCACCTGCACTGCCCAACGCAAGCACAGCCACACGAGAAAAGTAAAAGTGGTCAGCAGAGGCTGGAACAGCTATTATAACACGAGCACTACACTGTAGACAGGAGTCGACCTGCGGCTTGTGGGAAGGCGGAAGATTTCTGAATGAGCTTCACCGCGGCTTGTCGCAATCCACCTGCGTATTTTATGAAGGGTCGCCTCCAGACCGCTCCAGTGTTACCGATCGGTATTAATACAGACAACGACAATAAAAGCAGGCAACGCAAAAGCGGGCATTCGACTCTGGATTTTATGCACAAACTGAAAAGTATTTCCGATAAGTAGGCTCATTTTTGAAATATTGGCCGGTTTTCGTACAACATGTGTCATTTTGTAGGTTTTATGAAGGTTTTTGACCACTGTTATCCAATCACGTGTCGCTTTAGCAAGGCAATGTGACAGTTTTTGCCATATAGATGTTATGCAGTCATGCCTGCTTTATTTTGTCGTTGTCTGTAACACTGGCGATGCTGCGTTAACGACTTCCACGGTGAAGAGGAGAACGCGTAGTTCGCACACAACAGTGGAGCCTTCCCACAATAAAAGTAGGTCACCACATGAAACGTGTGTGGACACATCACGCTATGGTGAAAACACAAATAGGATGGCATGCCTGTGCACGCCGGTCTTTTTTGAAGCCACGCACAAACAGGACAACAGATGGATTCACTAGGCGATTTACAGCCAACCAGCGCCCTCGAAAGTCGCGTGTCACAAGAGCCAGCTGGAAGTTCGCTGGGCGAACCTCCCTCCAGACATTAAGGACACGAGCGATCTCCGCGCACGACGATGCCTAAGCGCATCGCTTGGCAGGACGTGGCGCTCGGCGTCGCCGGCATCGACGCGGACGCGATCTTGAGCGCCATGAAGTCCTTTGAGGTGTCGAAGAGCAACCTGTACGCGTGCTCCATCTGCCCGGAGGACGCGCCGCACAAGATGCGGTACAGAATGCTCGAGTGCGCATCACAGGCCTGTGAGGCGGCCGTTTCCTCGGGTGGGCAGGCTTGCACGTGGCGCGGCAAGACCTTGTCCTGCCAGCAGCTGGACGTGGTGTCAATATTCGAGGTGGGGGAGCATGCCACAGCGGTAACCTCCCCAAGAAGAAAAGACTGACTCCCTCGCAGAAGACGTTCTGCCGTGAGCTCACAGCGCATCATCTGAGGCCAATGAGAATCCGGCACGCGATGGCAAGGAAGTTCGAGACGGTGCTCCAGGACCTACCAAGCCTGGGCACCGTCCAGAACTTCGTGAACCACTACTCTCGAACTCATCTCTCGCGGAATGACCGAGTGGATGATCTAAGGACCTGGATCCACGCGAGGGCGTTTACAGGAAGAGAGCCCATGACCCAAGCCTTCACCTTTGCGTGGAATTGGATGTCGAGGGCAAGCCAGTGGTGGGCAACGGATCGGAGGAGCGCCCGTTCGTTATTGGCATAACGACGAAGATCCTAATGCTACGGCTTATGCGGCCCCCAGACAGCTTTGTCCTACACGTGGACGCAACGTATAAGCTCAACTACCGTGGCTATCTGGTACTCGTTGTCGGCGTGTCCGATCGCTCGCGCGGGTTCCATCTAGTGGCGATGTACATAGTTTCCGGGGAAACCCAGGAAATCCTGCAGCCTATGCTGATGGCGCTGCGGCGCCTGTATTTCTGGCTCGCAGGCCAAGATCTCGTTGTTCAGTACACGATGGTTGACGCGGACAAGGCCCAATACAACGCTGTGAACGCCGTGTTTGGAGATAACCCCCGGTTCGTGAGCCTTATGTGCTTCTTCCACGTGATGGAGAAGGTTTACAAGGCGATCAAGTCCTTTCCCTCGGTTATGTCGGCTGCTATAGTGCGCGACTTGTACGATCTACACTTCGCTTGATGCGAAGAAGACTTTTCCAGTATGCGGGACGCTCTCGTAAAAAATGGATGAGTATTCCGAGCTTGATGCACTTCGCTCAGTACATGAGCGGTCAGTGGTTGTACGGGAGGTACTGTGGATGGCAGCTGTACTCCACTCCCAGTGGCTTCGCCTCCACGAACAACCCGGTGGAGACCTTTAACGCAGTGCTCAAGCGGGACTACACCCTCCGCCGGCGACTGAAAACGGGTGCGCTGCTAGCCGAGCTCAGTGATTGTTGCGAGGACCAGTCTTCCAGCGAGCGGCCGTTCCGCTACGACGTGCTTCCAGCAGCAACCCTCACGCGTCGCGTGAGGGAGATGGTGCGTGAGAACCTATTGGGTTTGGGCGGGGACCGAGGGGACGGTTTTGCGGGTCCTGGGTACCTGCGAGTGGCATCCCGGCTTGCGAAACGAATTATGGTCACCCCCAACAATCGTTCGGAGGAAGGAATAGCTGTGTCGGCCCAGATGGGGGTCAACTACGCTCGCATGGAGGTCGAAGGGCAGCCCAGTGGTGGCTGGACGGTTGATTGAGTCGTCGCTGGTGCGACTGCAACTATTGCTTCGCATTCGGGGTGTGCGTACACGTTTTGTACGCTGTATGCACACTCGCCCACCTGGATAGCGCTGGACGTGAAGTGCTTGTCATCCGCAACAAGCAGAAGGAGGTAAACTCTTCTAGTGGACACCGGGGAGGTCGCCCATTGCTGGTAGGGCCCGCTCTGACCTTTTAAGGTCCAGCGCTTATAAACGTGGTTTTGGTGTTTGGGCGCGTTTAGAACTACGTTAGTCAAGGTTGCTTGGACACGTTGCACGTGAGGAACCATGCATATCCGTTGTAGTGTGTGTTTTTCGATTTGACACTACATCACCAAAAAATATATATATATTTTCATGTAAGGTGTTTAAGTGAGTTTCCTCACATGCAGTGGGTGTACGTGTACGTGTACGTAACGATGGTGCTTGTTATTTTTTTAGTTAACATGCAGTGTTAGCTTTGGACCTCATATAAATGGCTAGCAATTCAAAATTGGAATGAGATACCTAATCCGAGCCAGGCTCGATCCAGCAGAGGTCACAGGCACACTTGAACCAAATCTCGTCTCCATAGTTGACGACGATCTGTGTGCCTGCACCGACAGACCGGATCATGCGGGCCAGCACCTTGACGCTTGACCTGTTCTGCATCTCGACGAACTCAACATTTGGGCGGCATGCGTGCTGGATGAAACGCGCGAGGGACCCGCACTCAAATGCTTCCACGTACACGAAGTTGCCGCGCGTGCTCTTCTTGTCCAGCAGCATCGTGTACCCGCTGTTCTGCTTCTTCGCTTGATCCGGCTGGCCCTCAACAAGGGCCGGGTACTCGCACAGACGTCCTGTATACTCACCAATGACGTCTCCAACATCAAGAAACGTCGTAGTGTACACAACCAGCCCCAATCTGTGCGTGTCATAGATCTTGAGGCATGGGTGTGTACGGGGAGCGTTGCTGCACGCAGCGCCAAGGCTGCAGCAGTCAGCCGTACAGTAAATTGCCATCTGGGCGTTCCTGCAAGTGTCGACGAAGCAGTCGCCGACACACTCGCAAGGGTCACCATCACCGATGTCCTTGAACTCGAGCCCAGCGGGAACTTCGGACTCGGTGATGCACCGGACCGAATCTGGCCACGCACACTCCTCCATCACGTAAGTCTGGTTCTTGTTGATCTGCGTCGTCTTCTTGGGTGGTGGTGGAGTAGGCTCCACCAAGGTCGGTCTGCGATGGTGGAGCCCGCGTAACATTTCCCTCACGCCAGGCATCTGCAGTAAGTCCATTATCTTTTGGCCTTGACTGTATGCGCGTGGTATATATTCGACCCGCTCCGCGTCACGGCGCACTTCTTTGGTTGCGACGCTTGCGAGACCTGGGCACATGCCACGTACCGGAGCGCTACTTCGCTTGGTGTCGTATCTTGTTGCGCTCGAAGCGCGTGGGTACCGTCTTCAGGTATTCGCTAGCAGCCGCCACGTTCACTGGGCCTGAGCTGGTGGATGTGGGCTCGGACGTGGCGGCTGCAGGCGGGGCGGAACTTGCGTCGGCTGTCGTATCCTCGCTCGCACACCCTCCTTCGTCGACTGACACAGCAATTTCCCTCGGCGACATGTTCGCAGCTTGAGCTGCTGAACTACTGGACGACTTAGCGTAGGATACGCTTGGCTGGGCGGCGACAAGCGCCAAGGCATCCAAGCCAGTGAATTCCTCGGTCTGGTCGTCGTCTCCACTAGCAATACAGATGTCTGCGCCGCTCCAGGTGTCCGATCCCCCTCCAGGAAAAGTGCTGGACGTCAATCCGATATCCTCACGTTCAACACCTTCACCAAGGATGGCAGCAGTCGATCCACTTTCACCGCCGCCCCGCAGACCACTACCGCGGGTGCTGGACCGCTTGCTGACACGTTCGCTCCCCTGCACGGACACATCCTTCACTGCAGACTTTAAAATCGGGCCTGGGGCCTTTTCCTCGAACCGGCCTCGTCCAATCGCTCGGCGACGGCATAGCTGGGGATGCGGCTGCTCTGGACGTCTGGGTAGGTCCTTGGACAGCCAGCAGTGGCGCAGCGCTGGATGTCGGCGCGTTCTGTTGCTCTGCGGCGCGCCCGAGGTTCCCTTGGTCAGCGAAGGCGGCGCTTATCAAACTGTTCACCTGCTGGGTGAACAGCGAGCGCTTGCTCTGAGCGGCGAATGTGCCCGACACGAGGGTCATCGACCGCAGCTTGCGCCATATCCCTCGCACAGGGTTGCCAGCACGGTCTTGATCCGCATGACCATCATGGTCGGCATGATGATCTCCTCCGTATCGATCGCTATCGGGTGGTCCAGGCCGACCGTCGCGTCGACCTTCACCACCACTGTCTCTCGGTAGCCACGAGGATCGCCGGCGACAAACTGCAGCGTATAATACGCGATCGTGTCGCCGGCGTACAGTGTCTCCGGAGGCAGCTGCGAAGCGGTTAGCCCCACCATGCCGGCGTCTCGGCTTCTGGACACGCAGAGGCTGGAGGATCGGCCACGCCGACGCTGACCTGGAAACGGGAATGAAATTGAGAGGCCTCACAGCGCATATAACGAGCTACCTTCAGCTTACCTTCCGACAACCTCCGTCGAGACCGTTTCCTCGAGCAAGGCCTTGGCCCGCTCTTGAACGCGTGCTAGGCGTTCCAACTGCGGCGTCCTGCCTCGCAGAAAGGCCCCGTTGGACGCCCCGCCGCTGTCGTTATGTGTGATGCTTTTGATGTGCTGGTCAGATTCCAACATGTGAAAATACGGTTTTTTCGTGAAGAGGTCTCCTCCGATGCAACTACAAGCTTCCGCGGCAGCCGCGTTCAACGCGGCGTTCGGTCCAACAGGACACAGCAGACGGGGCCCGACTGATGTCTGAAGAGCGAGGCGTCCGACGAGTCCTGTGTCATTCACACGTACAGAGCGGAGGCGGCGCCGCCGTGCATGAGTATTGGCAAGTGTGACGGTCGCATTCTATCGATCTGGGAGTAGCGTGCGCCTATGAGTCTATGGCACGCGGGACAAAGGTTTCGTCGGCTCTTGCCGCATAGAACATGATGCTCGGAGAGACACACACACGCGTTGATCAACTAGAATGCTTGGAAGTTAAGGTAAAAGTTGAAATGATATTTAGCTTGTTCATCTGGAGCGGCAACTCGCTCAATCTGCTCTTAGCGGCTGACAAAGCTCAGATAGTCGCTGTTGAAACCTGGGGTCAAACATCAACAACTTGGGAGGCACAAGATGCGGAGTATGAGCACTAAATTGACGCGTTGTTAAATTAGAGCAACCGCAACGATGTCTCCTCCTTGTGGCCGGCCACCCACGAGCAGGTGGAGAAATGCATTGTATTGCTGCCGAGTTCGATGGCGGCTATGGAGTGGCGTCGTCAGCAATACAACGCAGTGACGCGGTCCGTGACGCGGCAATCGGTGATCTGCTCGAACAGGGTTCTCAATCAAGCTTGATCATGGTTTTTAGCACTTGCTGAGCCTACCACGCCAATCACTCGCTTGTGGTTCATAACTCCGAGCTGCACTAAGAAAAGTCGATACACTTCAGAAAGCAGACTCTGAACATCGCGCTTCTTAGCAGTGTTCGGACAATTCAGTATAATATTGTATTGATCTCATTTTGCCCCAATAATAAAAATGCAATTTCGAGTTTGACAATAAAAAAATTGCCGCAATTAAAAAATAATTATCGGACGTGGGTTTTGTCGGGTTTCTACAGATTTTACGGCTTTTCATTGGTTGTGTGACTTCTTATAATTAGAGGTACAGATTCCGCTTCTCTCATTGCCGCGGGGGTCTCGCCCAGTTTATGTATTGTCATTACATTATGGAGACTTGCTTGCTTTCCCATTCAATAAGGACTTTTACTTCAATTGCATCCGTGCTGCACGGACGATTATCTCATCTACCTCTACGTCAGCATAACTACAGTCAACAGGACTCTCAGAGGTGAGCGCGGCGCTCTGAAAGCAGATACCTGTGTGCCGAAAGCAGTTTGGGATGGTCGCTTGTCCGCGCATCGTATTCCAGACCTCTTCGCACCACCGCATAGCTTGCAGCTGGTCAACTTTGTAGGCATCCTTGCCAATCGGCTCGCGTCGCTTGAGCTTGTTGTATACCCATTCCAACTGCTTCCGCCGATACGCACGCTTAAAGGCGGCAATGATCCCAGCATCCATCGGCTGCAGAAAGGCAGTTGTATTGGGTGGGAGAAATTCAACCCTCACGTTTGTAAGTGCCAGGTCACCGGTGTTGTGCGATGACGCATTGTCCACAAAGAGGAGGACGTGGCAACCGGCCGCACGCATGTCGCGGTCGAAACTGCGAAGCCATTCGCGGAAGATGACCCCTGTCATCCATGCTTTGGTGTTCGACCTGTAGTTGAAGCCAAGCTGCTCCGCTGGTTTCGATTTAAAGCAGCGGGGCTTCTTCGCGCGTCCCAGATAGAGCGCTGGAAGTACGTCAGAACCGTCAGCATTGGATGCTTGCGCAAAGTGATCCTTGTTTTATTCTTTTTCACGCCTCGCATGTACTTAGAGCAGATGGAGCGGGCCGGTGCCATCGCATAGCACAAACCGGTCTCATCCATGTTGAAAATGTCTGCCGGGGCATAGTTTTCTGATACCATCTGCAGCTCGCGGAGCCCTGCTCTCACCACCTCTGGGTCGGCTGACCCAGACTCGCCATGGCGCACTCGAAAGCGCAGGTCATGTCGACGCATAAAGGCTGTAAGCCGGCCGTCCGAGAAGGAGAGATCCCAGGCGTCGCAGAGTTCTCCCTGCAACTCGCGTGCCTTCATCTCAATGAGGGCTCGTGACAAGCAGACGTTGAGGCTCTCCAGCTCTCTAATCCACGCCGCCAGCCGACGCTCCAGTCGAATGGAAGCCATCTGCAGTACTCTGCGTCTGCTTCCGTCTCCATACGCGTCGGTCTTGATTGCGGTCGCGTTCCTGAGTATGTAACCCACTGGGTTTCGAGCAGGAGTAGCGTGCAGCTTGAACTCGGTCATGGCCCACTCCGCCAGGTCCAGGTGACGCACGTTGGGGCTCTCGGCTGCCTTGGCGATGAGCTCTCTCTTCTGCTTGATCGTCATTCGAAGGCGCATGCCTTTACACGGGTCTCATCTTGCTCGGTTTGCTCTAGTGGCGCTGCTCAGATTCCCGCCCTCCGGTTTGAAAATCAAAACCTTCACAAATCTCCCCGCCTAAAATGATATTAGATTTTTGTATAGCGGTTGTCTGGGGTATGCGTAGTGGCCGCGGCAATGAGAGAAGCGGAATCTGTATACCTAATATTTGTAAAGGAGACTTTTGTGATATTGTATTGCAATTTATTGGGGCAATATGATATTGTACTGTATTGGAGTTGGCGTTCCAATAATAATTATTTCTAGTGGAAAATTTGATAGTTTATAATACAACAAACGTATTGACATTATTTTTCCGACCACTGCTTCTTAGGCGTGACAGATTTCGAGGTGAATCTGCGTGTAAGCAATAAAAACGAAAGCGAGGCCTGAAGAAGACTTCTACTATCAATAATACGTATTAATACATGTACATGTGTGATCATTGATCAAGAACGGGCTCTCCCCACATCATGTGCAGCTACTGTATCGGATAGCCGCGAAAGCTCCACATCGTCTGCATCGCCTCGTCATCAGCTCCGCGGTTGTGTTGCGCCCCACTTTCTACGGCCGCAGTTTTGTGCTGCAGTCCTGGTGGCTCCACGTTGTCTTCAGCCTCTCGGCACTTTGGTCTTCACGTTAACACTTCCGCCATTGTCAATCTATGTCAAAAGCGCTACAGACACGCCGCTCGACTGAACAGCACAGGACGCTTCATTGAATGCACAGGCAACAGGTTACGACCGCGTCTGCAGCAGCGGGTGTGCGAGGACCTCAGCGGTCGTGATCCGCTTGGCAGGGTCGCGCTGCAGCAGCGCCGCCATGAGGTCGCACGCGGGTTCGGATACATAGGCCGCCATCTTCCAGGCGTGTACGACACGGTGCACGCCGAGCTGCTGGAAGGCGGCAAAGTCGTTCTCGCGCCCCGACGCGCGCTGCACGAGCGGCGAGCCCGTGAGCATAATGAAGAGCAGGATGCCCAGCGACCACATGTCGGCCCGCGCGGGCACGTACGTGTGTCTGGCGGCCACCTCGGGGCCATGTAGTAGGCCTTGCCGACCACGTCGGAGCACAGACGGGTGGCGTCCGTGGTGAGGCCCAGGTCGGCAAGTTTGCAGACTCCGTCTCGGAGGAGGACGTTCTCGAGAGACACATCGCGGTGCGCAATGTCGTTCTCGTGGAGGAAGTGCAGCCCTTGCACGACCTGACGAAACAAGGGCAGAGCGTCCACCTGAGGGAGACGTCCGTTGGGGGAGCGTAGCACTCTCGAGAGCAGGTCGCCGTCACTGCAGAACTCCATGACGACGAACCAGGACTCGTTGTGTAGAAACTCCTGATGGAACGTCACGACGTTCGGGTGTGGCGGCAGCGCCAGCAGCTTGGCGACGGCCCGTCGCTCGCGCCACGGGTTGTCGGCGTTCGGGTGCTGCTCCAGCAGACTGCCGGCCAGCTCGAGCGACTCCTGTTTGATGGCCACCGGCTCGTCGGCGGCATGTGTGTCTTCGCACAGACAGACGCTGCCGTAGAGCGCGTCCGCGAGCTTCTCCCGGAGGCGGTAGCGCTGACGAATCATGTTCGTGTCTTGTCTGCTCGAAGTTGAGTTCGAAGCTGCGGGATTTCGAGTCGGGGGATTAGCTGCGCGCGTGACCAGCTCAAAGTGATGCGAATCGGGAAATGAAGCGAGCTGCAGTCCATTCAACACGAACGCGTCCACGGGATGACCGGTCAGATCAGACGGGCGTGAGATACGCTGCGGTCAGCATCGTGTTCAGCCGCGATCTGCAGAGACTCCACTGCAGGTGGAGTCATTGTTCGTGAACTCGCATTTCTGGCAGCGTGGACTCAAACTGCATCTGGCGACACAAGAAGCACAGAAGTATCCGCGCATGGTAACGCTCGGTTCAGACGTCGCCGCGAATTCTGCAACACAACTTTGCGCCAAGCGTGAGGAGTTACGAACTCGTGGCGTCTTGAGCTCAGCTTGCGGTCGTCACGCGGATTGACATGGCGTGACGCGGGAAGAGAACCGAAAGTGCGAAATGCCCGGGAGATTCGACGCAGCAACCACTCGGCACATCGTGAAGGATCAACCGTGGCCGACTTGACTTTAGCATTCTCTGCGGCTTCTTCATTGGCAAAAATCATACTCCGACGCTGTTATAGCAGAGTCTGCTGCAGACTGGGCAAGAGCGACACATTGCAGCGCCCAGGCTGTCTGCCAGACGCAAATGAGATTGACTTCCGGCGCTATGCCGCTACAGACAATCCTCTTCTTAGTGGTATCCCATTTAGTGATACCCTCTAGTTAGTGCGGTTAGACCCCTCTCCCGATGACCGTTGGTATACATAACCAAGTCAAAACTTCCTCTGACCTCTAGATTGTGCTTTGTGATACAAAAACCTCGTATATCACTAACTAGAGGGGCTTAACTATTGAATTCGGTCATTCCGTGAAGCACGTCCGTAGAAATCAACCAAGGACAGTTGCTGTTTACGCCCTCGCTTTCTGCCTAACTCCTCTCTAAACGCACTCGGCATCGATCGGAAGCCTATCACTGCCGCGGATGACACGCCCAAAGCATCAGTGTAAATAAAAGCTTTGCCATCCTCTGCAGTCGCTCCTGTAGTTCATCGTCAGTAAGGTTTGTGGTGGTCACCACCGTATCAGCCTCTTCTTCCTACTCGCTACTACTCAAGGCTGTCCTTCTAAGTCTCAGCTGAAATCACAGCCTGAAAATGAAGGCACGGAAGCTGGAACGCCTTCTGAGCCCAGCGGGCAAAATGGCTTTGACTGGCAGAGGGGTATGTCGTCCTTATGACGACAAATCTACAGCCACTGGGCATTGGTGAGCCTGACGCGGGTGCTGGATGGCTGGGTGGGCGATGGCATCGTGTGGGTTTCAGAAATGAGCTTCGAACCAGAAAGCTGAATCACAATGTCGCCCCACCAATGTCAAATGTACCTCTTATATGGTACAGTTCTTGATAGTGATACCTCTTGCTAGTGATAAATAGCCTCCTCCCGAGGCTATCACTAAGAAGAGGATTGTCTGTACTTGTACCAGCGTTCGTGAGCATCGTGCAGGCAAATGGCATAAAGGCGCTCAAAGCTTCATAGCGCTTCATTTCATAAGCTGGAGCTCGCATCGCGCCATCAATCGTGCAGTCGGCGCCTTATTGTTCCAGTGAGAAAAGATGGAAGAAAAGGTTGAATTAGATTAGAACAGAAACGCGCGCTGTTTCATCATCTGAAAGATGGCGCGATTTCCAATTTCCATTGCGAACGGTCGCGTGGTGGTGGGTGAATGACTGGCAGGGGATCTCTCGGTCTCCAAGTCTCGCGGCAATACTTCAGTCGAGCGCGTTACCCGCCACGCTCGCAGCGTCAAGTTCCCCGTTTGAACGGCAAGTCCAGTAAGCGCACCGAACGCAATTTGCAGTTCGTGTGCAAGTTGCAGTGACGAATACTCGAAAACGCACGTGCATTTTTGCATCACTCCTACCAGCTAAGCTACCTATGTACAGCTCTTGCTCCTACGGCCTATTTCCGCTGGCAGGGTCAAGCCGCTCGAGCACCTCGCTCGTCGTGAGTCGATCGGCCGGACTGAGACACAGCAGTCCGTCCAGCAGCTCGACCGTATCCTTCGAGATACGCGCCGAGAGGCCCCACGAGTCCACGACCCGGAGCACCCCCAGCTCGCAGAAGGCGCAGAAGGCCTTGTTGGTCTCACTGGCGGTGGAGACGAGCGGCGAGCCAGTCAACATGATGAACAGCACGACGCCGAGCGACCACATGTCGGCCGCGAAGGCGTCGTAGCTCTTGCGCGCCACCACCTCGGGCGCCATGTAGTAAGGTTTGCCCACGGCCTCTCCCCCAGCTCGCAGCGGGGCGTCGGTACTGAGTCCAAAGTCGCCCACTTTGCACACGCCTCGGCAGTAGAAGACGTTCTCGAGCGACAGGTCCCGGTGTGCGATACCGTTCGTGTGGAGGTAGTGCACACCCCGTACACATTGGCGGAAGAGGTCGAGCGCCATGCACTCGGGCAGGCGGTTCTTCGGAGCGCGCTCCAGCAGGTCCCACAGGTCGCCGCCGTTGCAGAACTCCATGATGACGCACCACGTGTCCTCGGCGTATAGGAACTCGCCTCGGAAATGCACCACGTTCGGGTGCGCTGGCAGCGCCATGAGTCGCGTGATGACGCGGTGCTCGCGCCACGGGTTGTCCATGTTCGGGTTGGCGCGCAATGCACCCACAGCCCTTGCTAGCGACACCTGCTTGAGCGCCACGAGCTCGTCGCCGAGCTGCGTGTCTTCGAAGAGCGCCACGGGCTCGTAGAGCGCGTCGCTCAGGCGACGGCGCAAGCGGAAACGGTCGGCGAACAGCATCGTCATCTGGGCTTTGGTTGGTATGGACGGCGTGCTTGTCGTCGTGAGGCGGCAGCTTGGATTGTGAGCTGCGGGAAGCGAAAGAGGAAGCTTCCGCTGCTGGAGCGCACTGGCCCTCGGCCTGCAGACGGCGCGTTTTCCTCAACGGCGTTGGCATTCCTATTGCACCGCAGAAGGAAATGGAATCGCTCGCGTTTGGTGACAAGATGCGTCTGCTCTGCGCTCTGCATGGCGCCGAGCAATTTTGATAAATCAATAGATATCTACTGGTTTCGCTGTCAGCGGGGGTGCAAAACAGTGGAAATCCATTAAGTTCGCTGATAAGCGTGCTGTTGACGCGACTGCCGAGGCAAAATGCATTGTTGCTGCCTCTGGTGTTGCCTGCGGTGTTGCTGACGTCCTGCCATTTCTCAACCCGTCAGATGCTGCCCTAAATCGCCCGCCAACGCCAATTTGCGAACGTATCATGGGTCGAACCGTCTAAGAACATTTAGTAAAAAATTCGACTGCCTTTCGAGCGAGAATCAATGCGTTTCGTCTGGGTGTATTTAATATCAGTCGACGCGCGGAAGATGACGCACACGCCGACAGCAAGATCCCACGCGAGGTAGCCCGACTTCAAGACGAGCTTTGTAAATCAAAACCAGTAGAACGCTTTGAAAAACGTAACCAGTAGATATCTACTGCTTTATTTAGATTCCTCGTAAGGCGCCAGTATCGGCTGAAATGGTTTCGTCGTCTGAGCCCGCTCAAGACACGCAACCCTCAGAAGATAAAGGTACCTACCTATGCGGCATGACCAACGGCTCCGGCTCTCGAATGATGTCAAACACGCCACGAACGCGCTGGCGAGTTTACTTGCAGTCTACAGTCACTGATGCGAGCGTGTGCGCGGGATTTGCGAGGCTCATGATGTCCTTCTTCCTCCCTGCGTCCTCATGAGTCAAAGTCATCGATGGCTGGAATCACCCTTTCTTCTTTCTGCGTTGGTTAACGCAGAAAGTGGTTGTGGGAGTGGAAGTCAATCTTCCAAGGCACGACGGCTCGTGCTTCCGAGCGCTTCTGAGCGACGCTTTGTAGCGCAGCCCCTCGTCTGCCTCATGTCCTCCGCAAGAGTGTCAGTGTATGTTTGGCAGCATCCTCGAGCTTTTACGTAGTGCTGTGGCTTACTGCCAGTTCGTCGTGATCAGATGGCCGTTGGTTGCCTACACTCGCGGGGGAGGGGGGCGGTGCACAATGTGAGCGTGCTATTGTAGGAGTAGCGACTGCAGCTATAATACAGGACCGAGGTCCTCGTTGTCAATTTGTGATACTGAGAGTTATCATTGCACATGGCGCAGATTGTCGTGGTGGCGGAGTTTCTGTTTTCGAATTCTGTTGTCACAACTTGTCAGACAACAGAAGTCAGAGGTCATTTTCAGTCAATAGCGTGGACGTGAATAATGTGCCCGTTCTGCTGTATACAAAGCGTGGCAGGCCGCATAACCACCGACTCCGGGAGGCGATATCAAAACCCTGAGGCACCCAGAAGATTTTGCAAAACGAGACTTGATCCATCCAGGGTGGATCAAGTCTAGAAATTCCGTGCCACAAAGTTGCGCTTCAGCAATATTCTCATGTTGTTCAATGCAAACAGCAATATCAAACCAGATGATCTCTTTATCGTGTATATTTTAGCAATTCACTTTGAAGGGGACCTCTGCACTGCAAACCAACTAACCCCGCTATGGGCATGGGCATAAAACCCTCGGGCTGGAATGGACAGTGTCAGGTGCGCAGCTCATTGCGGACTGGATTTGGGCTTCGACAACTTCAGGATTTTTCCGAGAGAGCCCTCAACGAAAAAAACAACTAGATAGTGACATCATAATACGATGCATATTATGTAGGGCCTGACAGCAAACGGTGATATTGGTTGATATGCGAATACGCAATGCGGTCCATCAGTGTATCAGTATGAAATGATATTGATGCCTCCGCTCAACCCAAGCATATCAAGATCATTGATGCAGGTGTGCCATTTTTTTATCTCAACTGATATTATACGCGATACTCCTAGATGTGCTCTTATGGACAACGGACCTTTAGTAATTTCGGGCTGAAGAGAGTTCCCACGAAATGCGAAAACATCGCATTCCCACGACATGCGAAATTCACCTTACTATCTCCTCAGTCAGGAAGACAGAGCGCTGGAGGCGATAGTGCTGCATGAACTGGAAGGGCCGGCCCCGCCTCCTTTCATTCTCCAAACCATGACGTCCAAGGACCGAGCGGAATTTACGGCTCTTTTTCTCTCCATCGAGTACACACTGTATGCTCACTTGGAGCCGGGGCAACGTTATGGGTCCAGCCTACCCAAGCACGTCCTATTAGCACAAGTGAACGCAGGAATGGAGGCCGCATCGGCCCAGAGGAACGAGGTGGAGCAGTTCAAGGCTGCCATCTCCAGACTGACACTGGATGTGGACTCCAGAGTACTCTCGATCACCTTTAAAGGAAAAAAGGCGGCGGCCAGGTGGGTGGGGTGGCAACTGCCACTGGGAACCAAGCTTCTCAAACTTATTGACTACGAAAAGCAGTGAGAACGGGCGCAGACGACGAACGAAGTCGTGCAGCTGGACTACTACCATTTTACAGCTTCGGTAAGGGCTGGAACGGTGAGTTCTCCTGCCATGCATTGGATATTGGAGAATCAGATAGGTCTGAATATTCTGTAAATGGATCACCCGACTGTCGAAGGTCACGGCCTGAATGACAAAGAGTGGTCGGTAACAGTGTCCAAGGACAGTTGCCCAGACAACAGGCGGGCCATAACAGCCTTAAAAGCGGATACAACGGAGATACTACTCCACCATCATGAAATTCACGCGAATTGGCCGTGCAAAACCTGCTATTCGGCCGACCACCCCACCTAGTACTGCAAGGCGGAACTGGCAACAGTGGAACACGGCAAGGCAACCCACACTCGGCAAATTAAGCCGTACGTGGCGCCAAAGGCGAAGAAGCGAAACAACGCATCCGCAAACAACGAAGAACCGACCAAACTGGAGCGTCTACAACTGCTAATGAAGCAGGCAACGCAGCGCATTGCAGAGGAGGAGAATGGAGGTAAAGATTAGAAGAAAACGGCCAGAGCCAGATCTCAGTCACCCACGAAGCAGCAGAGGACCGCCCAGGGCGAGGAGCTGTCGTTGCCGCAGGAATGGGCGCATTACCGATTCCCAGACGCGGTCGTTGGTGCAGAGGAGGCACAGGCTGAGGACGACGAGGACAATGCGATGGACTGGGACTCTGGAGATAACGAGCACGTACAGATGGCACCCGACGGCTTCACAGAAGGCGCCATGCCAATGCTCAGCGGGACGACGACACAGATGGACAACGCACCAGCCAATGTGGCGCAACATGTCGAAGAGAAAAGAGGTCGTTCACCAACACGAAAGAAGGTCACTTCCTACACTCACGCCTCAGCGTCGCAGCGGCTGGCTGCCCACGCGCGTGGCGCAAGCAGAGCGCGGTCATCATCAAGCATGAGGCATCACGCAAGAAAGTCTCAACATCGCACAGAGCAGCAGCAGGCACGGGCCACCCAATCGACATCGCCTACGAGACGGGGAGGGGAGGGGGTTGCCAAGCGCATCCTGCCGGAGGAATGGGCGCTCGACGCCTATGATGGCGGCGCTGATATGTGCCAGATGTCAAACTACTTAAGAAAAGTAGACGGATCCCGAGCACGTTCGCCCAGGAGAGAGCCAAAGCCAGCCTCTGTCAGCCCAGACAGAGTACGAACTCAGCAATACCTGCCAAGCTATTTCCAGGAGGCTGGAGGGGCGACCCCAGCGCAACATAAGGGAAGTGACCCGGGTGAGCGCGATGAGGACGACGTCATGCCTGCAGCAGTCGACGTGACGGATGAGACCAGGCAGGAAATGTCAGAGGATGCGACGGCACAGGGTGCTGACGAGGAAACGTCCAGCCCCACAGTGAGGATTACGATGGTCACGCCGCCTAACGACACTGGAGCACCTCTCGACCGCTATCTCGCAGCGGTGAACGGCCACATCGCAGATGTCGCGGCGAATGGGCACTGCGGATAGTCTGCCCTCTATGCAGCCATGAACAACATCACGGACGGACTGATCCCCTTGTCCCAGGGGGCGACAGTCAAGATCAACAGTATGAAAAGGCTGATCATGAACTGGATGATCTCCCACGCCGAGGCGAAACAAAGCTCTTCCCCTCGGATCTATACGCGGAGTATATGGCCAGCGGGAGCAGTGCCACGGCGGTTCCAGTGCTCCCAACAGTACCAGAGCAACTCAAGCTCCTCGCGGACCACTACGTCAAACAACGCAAGAAGTCTGTAGCGCGGTCGGCTTTCCAGCATTTCTGGGTGCGGCCTGCCCACTTGAAGGGTATGGCTATGTACGCGCGCCAGACAGTATATGCCCTACAAGTACAAGCAGACGGCACCACGTACATGCAGGAGTACGCGTATCATGAAGAAGACATGCCCGGAGGAGAAGACTGAAGTTGGAACGGTGCATACTGTGCCTACTCCGCAGGCACTACACCTGCTCCAAGATCTGGTTGCTCAAGGAGTGCTGTCTGTGTTGTTGATCCTCCGAGTGAGACCGACGGGAAATCATTTTCAAGCGGTGGTCTACGACACGGATCGGCGCAAGAACTACATCAGCGAACTCGAACGGCTGAACCAAGTGCGCAACGACATCATCGTTGCACACAACAGGAAGCGATTGGACTCTAAGTCCCCCGATGCCAGTACCACGGCCAACAAGGCGCGTACCGCCTTGAAAAGCATTAGAAAACAGGCCAAGGAGGCGGATACGAGACAGCTGGACGAGTTGGTGGAGGACTCGGGGGACGAAGAAGACATCAGCGGTCAGTCCCCACCCCACCAGCGGGGGCGTGAAGAATTGCTCTAGCTGCAGGAAGCGCACGCTACGAAGAAGAGCAACCCTGTTGCTGCTGAGGTGGTCCATGCAGGCACTGGACCGGACGAATTTGGTCCTGCACCAGTTGCGACAGATAAACACCACAACCCGGGAGGCGTCGCTGAGACCAGCATTGATGTGCCAGGCGATAAATCACTGGGCCTGGAGGACACCTACATAACGGAACCCAATCTACCACTACACTCTTGCAACGACTCGACTCTAGAGACTCAGAGTCTGGAAGGGGCCGGATTCGTTAAACGTGCTGACGAAGAGCGCCTGGCCTCGGAGTCGAGCGACGCTGATCTCTCGCCGCCTGCTGAAGTACTGACCTCAACTGATCAGGAGGCAGTCAGGCCTGCGCCGGGCTGTGGTTAGTTGCCACTGGGGACCCCGTGGGAGCGGGGATCGGACGGGGAAGAAGCGTGTATGGAGCAGCGTCGCCATTGACGACGCGCCGTGTCACACGGACCATCGCGCAGTCTTACTCGAGCTGCACAACCCAAACGGGCCTACCAGAATGCTAAAGCGGCCGCGACTTTATCCTGCGCCAGCATACGTCCAGGCGGCCACTACCAGCCTCATCACCGAAAAGGTCAAGGAGTTGAAACGCAGAGCTGTTTATTTTGAGTATATGGAGCAGCACACGATAACTATGACGACCTGTCGCTTCAAGCTTCGAATACGTGGAAAGGACTGGCGGCGAAATGGCAGTGCACATCGAGCGAAATCAAGTACAATATGCTAAAGCTCTATCGTGAAGTAGATGTCATCCGGTGGTTAAAGGTGCAAGACCAGATCGATTTTCCACACTTTCGACTGCAGCGCAAGAGCTTGGGCAGCTACGTAGTTAACAATCTTCGAGCGAGTCTGGTGGCAAGCGAGCAGAACGGGCGTGTTTAAGGCAGGCGAACAGGCGAACTTACACGAATCTAAAGCAGCAGGTTGAGTAAGACTAGACATTTCAGCATCAGACGTTGTATCTGCATATCAGTATCATCTTGATATGATATAGACTTTATATTAATACCACTTGATGTCGAGTTTCTTTTAGCTTCCTCCAATATCAACATCACTGATATCACCAAAATGGTCGATGCTATCAGGCCCTGATCATATGTGTTCAACATTCATTAAATGAATACTAAATATTAAACAAAGTATATACATCGGGATGGACGTCAAGTCAAATTCAAAGCGCGGACGTTCTAGGGTGCATGCACGCTGCGAAAACCTCATCTCTTGGCTGGCTATCGTTACCTTGGGCCAGCCTTCTTGCATATTCATCATAGCTGGAGTAAATAATGCTGTTTTATGAATTCAGTGCTCCTGGAAGAACGTACAGCCTTGTTGTCGACACGCACGCTATGTTACCAGCTAAGAAATTAGGTTTTCGAAGCGAGTCCCCACGGTGGTGAATGCAGTTTAGCTTCCAACAAGCCGCCTAATCAGAATTGACTTGGTTCAAGAGTAGCAATTCTGATGCGAAAAAGATCAAGCGAAGGCAATCGGTAGTTGCTTGAAGCTGGATCGTGCACTATCGATCAGAGGAACGTTAGGCCTCGTGTCTATAGCGATTATAATACGTGTCGTGACGCGAAAGGATCACCAATGGTGATCCTTTCATCCATTATTTGCTCGCAGCTAGCAGAATAGGTCCCCTCGCCATCGCAACTGCCCTCACCAGAATGTCGAATTTGATTCCAGAACCGAAGTGTGAAACACAAAGTCAGCAAAACGAGACGTTCAATAACTAGTTAATCAGCTTCCTCCGCTGCTGGCATTATTATGCTATCTTTGGAGGTATAAGTTACGCGAATCACAAAGCGGCTATCAGGGTAGTTTACTTCTATTTCGGGTCGGAGTTTTCCGTCCGTCGTGTAATCACTTGTTTATCGAGGGTCAATAGCGTGAACGAGTTAGGACCTAATCTAATCGGGTAGGAGGATGCATACCCCTCAAGGCAGATTCACAGATTGCTCTGCATACGAGGACCAAAACGCGGATTGTTCATGACGATTACAGGCAGGCCCTAGGGGTGGTGGACGAGGCTTAAAATTTGCAAGCGCGGGGTGTGTGCCTGGTTCACGACACGCTTGGTTCTGACCGCTAAGCCACTTGTGACCGCGTAGCCAACTGCTGAATTGAACATGTTGACACGAAGATGACAAAGGGCAGCATTTGATCAGTGATCGCAAGATTACAGACTGCTGCTGGCAGCAGTTGCTTCAGGATATCTGGTGTTTTACACATACATGTACGGACAAAATAATGATGTGGTGCACATAACTTGTACGAACCACCCACTGCGAGCGGCAGCAAGCTCCCAGTTCAGCTTTCGACCAAGACACGAAAGCCAAGTTAGTTTAAGACCCGTCTCTCCTCGTCCCTTTTTGGATGAGCGGATGGTCATGCACATATGCCCATTAATGAAGTACGATGTTTTACCCCAAAGGTGTGGAAAGGTTCTTTTCCTGGAGGCACCAAAGGAAATCAGCTGGATCACGGTTCAAGCAAAATCGATCGGAGGAACGTTAGCCCCGTGTTTATGATCATTCATGGGGTCATCATACCCGCGATTCTATGAGTAGTTCGCTACGACCCGTGGAGCGCGAGCATGTCATGCATGCTCATCGTGACTCAGCATGTTTGGACGGTCATCTCGAGCAAGCGGGCATATTAAGCGCGTTGGCGGCGCGGCTTGATCACCGTGATCTGCTGGACAGCTCTCCTCCTGATTGTTCTGCAGCATTGACAAATCTTAAGCGCAATCGCAATCCCTTCGGTTCGTTGACCACACCCGCGGGGGGCGTTTCGGTGACGCTTTATTGACCACTGAGTCTCGTGAAAGGCACGCCGTCTACGACGCAGCACCACTTCCGGATCCACCGCGCTCAAAACAAGTCGGATCAGCAAATCAAACGCTATTATAAATGCAAAGCTTGTTTCACGGACAGTTCCTCGTCCAGAGGCAGCTCGGGATCGCGCTCTACGGCGACGTCTGGCTCTGTTCCGACGTCCACAACGACAACCTCCCCGTCGCCATCAAACAAGTCCACATCGACGTCGCTTTCCGATCACTAACAAACAACCCACTCCTTGACAACCCTTGGACCGAGAGCCACACACTCGCCTCGCTCGCCATGCTTGGACCGCACGACAACGTGCTGCGTGTCCGCCAGCAGTTCCATCAGGACGACTCGTGGTTCGTGGTCATGGAGTTCTGCAACGGCGGAGACCTGTGGCAGCGGCTGGAGCAGTCGCCGCACCACCGTCTGCCAGAACCACAGGCGCTGGGGTTCTTCACACAGATCGTCACCGGGGTGCACCTGCTGCACTCGAACGGCATCGCGCACCGCGATCTGTCACTCGAGAACGTGCTGCTAAGTGACGGCATGTGCAAGATCTGCGACTTCGGTCTCAGTACGAAGGCGGACCGCGTGTGCCGCGAGCGCGTGGGCAAGGCCTACTACATGGCTCCGGAGGTGGTGGCGGGAGGCAGCTACGACCCTCGCGCGGCTGACATTTGGTCGCTGGGCATCGTGCTGTTCGTGATGCTGACGTGCTCACCGCTGGCCCCTGTCGCCTCAATCCATGACACGGCGTTCAGGGCGCTGCTACAGGTTGGCGTCGAAAGGCTCCTCGACGCTTGGAGCATGAGCGAACTGGTGTCGCTGCGGACGGCACATCTGCTCACGGGTATGCTACAGATTGACCCGAGCACTCGCTTCAGCATTGAGGAGGTGGCGACGCAGCCAATTCTGCAGCTCCCGTGAACGAAATGCGCCGGCAATGGCATCACCAGCAACTCTTGTCAAGCTGCATGATGTCGAAGAGTGACCAACGGCCCACTTCAACTCTGTTAAGCTCTGCATCTTATACACCTTAGCAAGGCCGCGCACGTTGCGAACGCAATGAGCTATGGCATTAAATGAATGTATTTGCTGCTCTTAACGGTAACAGGATTATTTGTCTTAAGTTTGAAGGCGTCGTGTTTCGTCGAGTGCTGCTTTCTGTGGGTAACTCAAGCACTGCATCGTGAGGGGCTCGGTACGATACAGTTTATGTTAGTCTTTATTTGCTGACGAACGCGAGCAGCGAGCTCGATCACTTGCCAAGAAGCTCATATCTTGAGCCTTCTCATAGCCCATGTTAATCCCACACACGTTTACTGGGGTTTTAGATTGGTTAGACGAAAACCATGAATATAGCGTATCTTGACCGCATTTTAATAAATACCAACACGTGGTTGCGCTGCAGAAAACAACATACATTCCACCTCGTACATTTCACTTGGTGGCTCGAAGGTCAAGCATGATTAAAAGTTTTCACGATGTATCAGTTGTTTTTGCTTTTGATACTCGCTACTAAGTAGGTGTTTGGTGATCCTATTATAAAATATTGTTTTTAAACTGACTTCGCATCGTTAAAAAAACGCTTTACAAATCGTACAAACTAAAAATAAAAATAAAAAGAGATTATCTAGTCAAACCACATTTCCGAATTATTTACTCGACAAAATGCTGCCGCTGCTGCGCCGCGCCGGCGTGCGCTTCCCCACCGGCTGCGTCTCCGTCGCTCGTCGCCCCTTATTCCCAAGCCTGGTAATTCCCCCTCTACTGCAATCGTCCTCTTTTAGGCTTGCCAAATTCTATAAACGCTACCCTACACTCCTTTTAAACTAACATTTTGTGAATATAGAATGGTAGTAATATCCACAGTGCCAATTCACTTTTCAAGAGTCTGCCAGATACATATCTCGGTGGTCGAACACTTTTTCGAGTTGGTCACGTCGTGCCAGTCGATCCCTGACGTCTTTGACCCCCAAAGACCCGTCGGAGTCGACGCCATTGCAAACTTTGCACGGGAAGAACCTGCTGAGTCTCGTGTCGAGGGCGCGAAATTCGCACCCTTTGGACTGGTCTGAAGGCGTGGGAACTGCCGAGGAGACGGACCAATGGGACCTTATGGACCACTATGACCTCACCACCGCCAAACTGACGAAACTTTTTTCGCTCTTTAAACCTAACGGTCCGTATTTGTGTATTTCGAATGTCTAAAATTCTTAGTTAATATTGACCAAATGTTTTGTTATGTTAATAATTTCAGGGGACGGAATGGTGTCGTACGAGGGCTTTCGGCAGGGGCTACAGGCCATGGGGATTTCGTCTCATGACGACGAGCAGTTCAAGGAATTTATCGGTCAAGTGGACGACGATAAAAGCGGCGGTATCACGTACGAAGAGTTTCTCTATGCAATCCAGGAGATCAAGTTGGCTCAGCTTTTCAGCCCGGACTTTGTGGCTGCTATGTCTCGAGAGTACGTCAAGATATATGGCAAAGCAGCGCCAGTTGCTCGGTTAGGCTCGATCGAGTACTCATCGGATCGGATCCGGAGTGCATATCCGATTGAAGAGGTGGAGAAATTTATGTATTCGAAAAGGCCGAGCTGGGCAAGTGTGCGGTGGATCAATGTGGAAGGAACGGATCCGTTGCTGATGCGTCGACTAGCGGTGCGCTATCGCCTGCATCCACTTGCGGTGGAGGACACGTTGGATGCCGATCTTGAGAGACCTAAGTACGAGCACTACGACGAGCATTCTTCTCTGATTCTTCAAACAGTGCATGCGCGTGATCACGACAAAGCGTTAGAGTACCAGAGCATGTATCGTGCTTCGCTGTATGTACGGGACGGCGCTACGTCGCCTTTGAAGCCATGAGCAATGCTGAACTTGAAAGGCGACTCGGTGAACTCGCTATGGGGCGAATTATGAGCCCACCGGAACAACTGAGTCTGTACATCATGGATAATGTGGTGATCAGCGTGCAGGAGTCGCCCAGCACACTTTGGCCGACGCTCAAGCAGCGACTCGACACATCGTACTCGAAAGTTCGGCAAAGTGGCACGGCTTTCCTCGTTTATTCGATTGTGGATGTGTGCGTAGACGAGCTGTCGCCAATTGCGCACACGTATGGTGCCAAGGTAGCAATACTCTCTCGTCTTCTTCACCAAGACCCACGCAACTTCGATGTGGATCGTCTCGCGAAATGCTCAAAGGAAATTAAGGGACTGAAGTTGCTGTGCAAGCCACTGCGTGAAATGATTGCGCAGCTCACGGAATCCGGAGACTTTGAGGGTGAGACGCTTCGCTATTTCCGCGATATCCAGGACCACGTGACAGTCATTGATGAGACTTGTGATCGCCACCTCGATCGTTGCCGCAGCCTTGTAGACGATTTCCACAATGCACGGATGGCACAGCAGAACGAGGTGACCTACACGCTCACGCTGATTGCCACAGTGTTTTTGCCGGCGCAATTTCTTACTGGCCTTTACGGGATGAACTTTGTCAACATGCCAGAGTTACAATACGAGCACGGCTACATGATTTGGTGGGGTGTTGTCACGACTATCGCAACAGGCACCATCTCATTCTTCAAATTCTACAAGAAGTGGCTATAGCTGTCTACACGACAGCAAGTGGACTCTTTGATTCATGCTAAATAATGAGTTAAGTAATTCATTGACTGTGATTCATTCCAATCCACTCGACCTCAGATGTGTGAAATGGAGTGCGACTATTTGCTGGAGCCTTCAAGGCGCCGATTTCGGTGCGATCAACTCAGCCGATAACTGTTTATTCCGAAAAATATGCAGGGACAGTCTTTAGGTGCATGATACACGAATCGGTTGAGTTGCCCCGAGCGCAATGTCCTGTGGATGATATCACGTAGCAAGCCTCATTCGACGGATGGTCATGGTATCCAGTGCTACTCCAAGTCTCAAGTGTTCAGTGGAGTTTCCATGTTGGCGGAGCGATTTACCAATAAATTCTGCTGGACACCTTATTCGTAATGGTGGTGGAGATGACCACGAAAAACTTTTAGCTCAGTGATGCTGCCATTCAAGCGATATTGACATCATGTAGACAGTCGGCACACCACTAGCTGGCACTATAGTAGCCGAATGTGTAACATCGGGGCATGGTTCCAGTCCCTCAAATCCACCGCAAGTCCTTCCGTAGCGACTTGAGGCGCGCCTCTTGTGGTTCAAGAAGGCCAGCAAAGTTAGTGCACGCTACGTTACTGCATCACCCGACCGAACTCGGAGAAGTGGCATCGTGTGGCTGGGAGGATCAACAGGATGAAAAGGAAGAATTTGTGGGCCATGATCGACGTCCACGACTCGTTGGTGCCTCAACTCAAATGGGAGGAGAGAGTAAGCAACGTCTACACTACCTCAACTGCGAAGCGAGTTGGGCTAACTGCTTCCCTGACTAGCCGCTCCAGGCGGTTATTACTGAATTTGCCACCTAAACAACAAGCAGAATCAATCTGGACGATGCCCAACTTCAGGGTGCGTTCAACAGTAGGCGGCGGCGCTAGCAGTATGAGCAGCGCAATTCGAAGTGTTGCATCCGGGTCTGTTCGCAGCAGTAAGTACTTGGTTCGTCGCCAATCGAGCAAACCAGAACTGGTCAATCATGGGAGCAGACGTGTAGTGCGTCAAGCCATGGTGTGTGCTGGTAGTCTTCGCGTTCGCACGTGCAAGCTGCTTTGGAAGCCAGCAGTGCTGCAGTTGGTGGTCACCACAACTACCAGCTTAGGAGAGGATGAGTCGCATTTCGACGATGTTGACGATGAAGAAGACTCCGACGACGAAGACGGCGACGAGGTTGATAATGTGACAACCATGGCACGACCAAACAAAGTGCACCACTACTCCTTGGTGTTTTGCCATCGTTCGATCATGGGCCACGCGCGTCGTGAGCGCATCGAGCTCGACGATCCTCGAGAACCCGTGGAGTTTATCTGGGGCGAAGATGGATTATTGAGCGCACGATTCGAATTCAGCATCGTGTATGGGAGCGTTGGGCCGTCCGGACGGCGTCGTACCCTCACTTGCCGCGCGACAGATGCCAAGGAGTACTTGCAGTGGACAGAGGCTCTGCGAATGGCCATGGACCGACATGGTAAGGAGACAAGAGCTTCAAGCACAACCGGTCGACACATGCACGCACAATTGCGTCGTCCAAAGCCCCATCAAACTCTCGCGGTTCCATCGGCTCCTTCTTTGATCTGGATGTTGTTGAGGAGCAGCAACAACAATTAGAAAGAGAAGCTCAACTACATGAAGCAGTGTCCACACCCACATCTCCTACCGCTGCAACGGCCGCTGAAGCCGTTGCTCCTCCTGAGGCTGCTGTCGCCGAGGAATCAGCACTCAAGCCTGTTCCGGTCGACATCGCTGCGGTGTACAAAGTCCCTAAAGCAGGACACCGACCAAACGCGAGTGTACTTGTCAAGTCGATGGTACGGCCAGCTGGAACCAAGCTTCAGCGCCGAAAGCGAACACTTTCTTCAGCAGTTCACGTGCGTCGGGGCAGCATGCACTCTATGACCCTCAAGTCCGTGACAGCATCAGCAGCAAGCGAAGCTCAGAGCAGCAGCATCAAAGTCAAAGAGGCAAAGCCTTTCAACCCAGTGATATCGGTGTCTCGGCCACTTCCAGCTGGATGCCGTCGTCGACGGAGCAGTAGTGCTGCAAGGCGACTCGGTTCAGCGCCTCCTAAGACTCGCGTTCGCAAGGTCAGTCTCTCTGCTGGCAATTACATGACTCCACCTAGAAAGGATTCGTGGAGACCACACACACCCGACACGAATAGCGGCTCCAAGCGCAACCGTCTTCGTGTATCGGTAGATTTCGAGCCCGATGAGAAACGTCCTCGCGTTCCAAGCTCCCCGCTTGCCATTCTTGGTGCGTTGCCGATACTGCAAGCACCTTCGTCTCTCGTTGACTCGCCTCTCGACTTCATTGACGGTTGTGATCGACCTTCTGCCGACCAGCGAGCAACCGAGTACGTGAACTCGCTGGTGAAAATTGCTGGTGTCTCATCGGCCGAGCAGCGACAGCAGCTGCTCCAGCGTCATCGCCAGCCTCGGAGAACTCGTGTGATTCCTAACGACTACGATCTCAATGTCATACTACGCGAGTCCCAGAGCCCCACGAACCGATGGTTGATGTCCCGTCGAAGCTCCCGACTCAACTTGGACATGTGCGACTTCGAGGACGTCAAGTCCGCGAGGTCCAACCGACAACGGCAAGAAACTGAGTCCTGGACGGCATACCTCAAAGCCATGGAGTGCGAGCTCTAAGAACAGTAGTCATTTAACCCTTAAGCGGGCTAAGAGTATGTTTGTAGCCGCAACGTTATGAAAAGAAAAATGTGGTTAACCGCTCCAAGGGCGTTTAATGTTTTAGCCTAACTTTTGCGGCACGGATGATGTATCTTTTCCCAGTAAAGAATTCAAGCGAATAGCAAATCAATGTGTAGCGATACTCGTGAGCAGGAATCCGAACTGCTGTTGCAACGAGAGCACTTCAGTCGCAGCGACCCAACCCTGTCTCGTGGCTTGTGATACATTTGCGGTGGTTGACAGCAAGCAAGCAGCCAGGATGCGGGAGTGAGAGATACCGCGGCAGGCTGCTGCAAAATGGCAACAACTTGTGCGACAACATTGAGTGCAGCCTGTTGCAGTCTGCTTGGAGCAGACCGTTAAATCCGCTGAAGTTCTAGATCTTTCACCAACGTTACTCGCCCCTGATTTTATTTTATCGCCAACTCAGGTTCGGCATCCAAACCCAAAACTTTTAAAGCGTTCGATGAACGTTCAAAACTTTAGGAGGCAACAGCGTCTTCACTACTTGCTGGGTTGCGGAAGCTGCTTTAATGCCTCGTCAACTACCGTCATGTAGTTTCTCACTGCAGATAGTACGGGGCAAAAGGCAGCTTCGAAGCCATGCCATCACCACGCTTGATCTAAGTCGTCCCAGCACTGATGCCGATGATTTCTTCTGGACAGGCGAGAGCACTCTGAGTGGCGCCAGAAACCGAAACGAACAACCGCGAAGCGCGCGACGAAAGTCTCGGGACGAAAGTCTCATAAAAGCAGTGGTCAGCACGGCGCGTTCTACTTTCTACGGGTTCGTTTTCGAGCTCCATGAGCTCTTCCCACCCTGCGCATCTTACGGCTTCGCTATCGCTGCCTTTTCTTCTGCGGTCACCACTTTCTCTTTTGCCAACCCGACAGTATGGCGCCCACGATCTCTCTCGCGCTTGGCTTCTGTGAGCGCGAGCAGCTCCAGAAGAGCCCGTCCATCCTCACCTACACGGGCGACTTGGGCCAAGACGACTTAGACCCCATCGACACCGACGACTGGAGTCAGCGCCGTCCGCATCCACGCCGCCGCAGCACAAGTCCAGCAAAGCCAACAACACCCGGCGCTTCGTGGCTGACGTCGCTTTCGTCCACTCTGAACAACGCGCGCTCGGCGCTGACCTCGCGCGCCAAGTCTCTCCACGTCCAGGAGTCGACTCGCTGGGCCGTCACCCAGTTGCGCAGGTCCATGGTGGAGAGCTCCTCCCCCACGCAGAGCGATCGCTTCCCCGTGCAGCGTCGATGTCAGTTCCTCGCCGCGGCAGCGAGTCGAGTCTCGACCTGCCCGGCGTCAAGGACGAAACCTTCGAGTTCATCTGCGCTGAGGTTGTCCCGGAGACCGACGTCGAAGACGAATCGCCTTCATACCGGAGCAAGCTCTCGAAGCTGCTGCCATCGCGGTCCTGGACGCAGAGACGCAGACACAGCGACGAGCTCCACTAAAGTGTAATAGAGACGTTGAAGTTGTCAAAATGGGTCCATTTCGTCCACATAAATGAGTACCTCCTTCTGTGCCTCTAGTCATGAACACCTTCTACAACCTTTCGTACCGAGCCCTATCTTTTCACCCAATCAGACGTCACTCGGGGATTTTCGGTCATGAAGGTGAGCGTGAACGTCGCCATGGGCGACTCCGTACGGCGCGTGAGCTGGTACGACGGCACGTCGGACGCGCAGGTTGAGACGGCGATGCGGCTGCTGCTGCGGCTGCCCAGTGGCGCCTCGTTCCTGCTGCGGGACGGCGACGGCGACCTGGTGCCGGTCTCCGCGGCGCTGCCAGCCAATCAACTCTACACGCTGGTGCTGAGCGCCGACTTGCTGCAAGAGCCCAAGACGGTGACGGAGGCTGGCGGTGATGACGTCGCATCGACTACTGAGACCACGTCATTGGTGACACGCAGGCCGGCGGAGACGCTGACGCTGGCGGCGGACGCGGTGGACGCGGTGGCCGTCAAGAGGAGGAAGCTCGAGGACGATGTCGACGTGACGGTCGCTGAGGTGGAAACTCCAGTGAAGATCTGTGAGGCTGCAAAGGTAGTGACCACCCCGCGGAGACGACCGTCGGGGCCGTCGCTCGCTGCCACCATCGCGCAGTTCGTCGAGGCGTTCACGCGGCCCATCGACAACGACGACAACGTGAGCTTTATCCCGAACACGGGCCGCTTCGCGCTCGACGAGCTGTACTACGAACTGGTGCAGGATCCGAGGTGCCACCCGAAGGGCAGGGACATTTTCTACAAGATGACGTCCCTGTACGGTAAAGTGGATCGACAGCGCGTGGTCCGCTACTACCGCTGCCAAGCCGAGGGTGGAGAGGGTATTGAAGTCGTACGCTCCAGGCCGGAGGGCAAAGGGTCGCTGCTACGGAGATATCGCAAGGTGGTGACTGCACAAATGCTGGAGGACGCGATGAAATCGGAGCCGTTCGTTGTGTCGCTAGGACTGGACCCGAAGGACGTAGTAGCGCGGTACATGCGCTTCGTGAACAGCTTTACGCCCATTTCCAGGACAGAATATCATGCCTACTGCGAGACGAGCGAAGAAGCAGATTAAGACGGTTAAGTGTTGGATGCATGAAGTATTTGCAAGGGTGTGTTTCTTTAGTTGATAGTCACTCCTTGCGAGTGGTTGTGTCTTTTCTACAGTTCATCCTTCTCGTCATCAGCCTTGTCAGCCGCATCCTCGGCATCAGCCGTAGTCTCGGCATCGCCGTCCACATTGATCTCCACCTCGACCTTGACGCTACCGCTTTCCTTCGGCGAGGTCTCTTCCTCGGCCTTAGAACCGTCCTTTTCGGTGTCATTCTTGTCGGCCTTGACCGGCGCCGGCTTCGGCCGCTTTGACAGAGTAACGACAAACTTCTTAACGCCCTGGACCTTCTTGGCCACGTCCGCAGAGGTAACCACAGGCTTCTCGTGCTTGGACGCAGCCTTCTGGGCAGCCTCCGACTCGGTCAACCACGCCTCGAGCTCGTCAAGCTTCTCAAGCACGTCTGAACGCTCCTCATCCGTGACCTGCGGCTTGCTAGTGGCCCACTCAGTCATCAGTTCGCGCGTGCTGAAGGCATATTCTTGAGCAGTGTTAATGGCAATCGGCAACTCCTTCATCTCCGTCACACGGAAGAGGATGGCACTCAGGTCCGAGTCCAGCGCGCTCATCTTCTTCTTGTACTCTGTAGCATCCACCTTGTCGCCATCCTCGTACAGCCACTCCTCCGTCTCGTCCAGCTTCGTCTGTAGCGACTCGATCTGCTTCGGCACCGTCACCTGTTTAATCTGACTCTCCTGAGCGGACAGCGCGTCGTGGGCCTTGTAGATGAAGGTCTCGAGACTGTTCTTAGCCTCCAGGTTTGCGCGACGCTTGTTGTCATCGTTCTCCATCTCGGTCAGCATGCGCATCGAGTCCTTCTTGATCGACTCGCTCATCGGGAGTACGCTCATGCCCTCTTCCGGGGCGTGGGTGTCGTATGCACGCACCACGACCAGCTTTTGGCGGTGCGTCTTAATCTGCATCTCCTTTACCGTCTCCTTCACAAGTTCCTCCTCCTCAGTCTCATTAGCCTTGTCAGCGTCATCAGCCTCGCTGCTGTCAGTGCTGCCTTCCTTCTTTTCCTTCTTGCTCTTCTTCTTGTCCTTCTTCACTTCGACCTCAACCTCAACCTCCTCTTCTAGAGTAGCCTCGGCCTTGGCAATCTGTGCAATTCCGTTACTGTCGAGCTCAAACGACAGAGTGACCTTGGGATCGCCCAGCTTCTTGTCAGCCATGCGCGCGGCAAACTCCTCAACTCCCGTGATGTTGAACTTTCCAATCTGGACGCTGACACCAGCAGGAAGCATCGAAGGCTTGTCGTAACGGAAGGTGCAAGACAGGTCGTTCGAGTGGGAAAACGACACCGACTTGCGAAGACCCAGGCGGTGCGTCTCCGAGAACAGCGACGCCCTCTTCATCCACTGCTTCGCCTCAAGTTCGTCGTCGTTGTTGTCATTGTCCTTAAGCTCCGTCGAGGTCAGGTCCACAAGACGCACTCCGATAGGGTACGACGCAATGTCGGTCATGCCCACCTGGCGAACACGGAACGAGTTGCTCAGGTTGGCGGCACGGAAGGCGGCGCCAAGAGCCATAGCCTCGTCACCGTTCAGGTGCACGCCCAGGTCCTTGCCGTCGAAAAACTCGGCAAGCTGCTGCTGGATCCTGGGCATCCGCACAGCGCCTCCAACGATCTCAATCTCGTCAATGTCAGCAGCGGTAAGCCCCGCCTTCTCCAGCGCCACCTCAATGGGCTTGAGTGTACGGTCGAATAGGTCAGTCGAAAGCTCCTCCAGCTTGGCACGCGTCATGGACGTGAAGAAATCGATGTCGTTGTACAGACTCTGCATGACCACGGGGATCTCTTCGTTGGCAGACAACACGGTCTTGGTCTTCTTGGCCTGCGCGCGGATCTTCGCCATCGGGCGCGGAATCTTGCGCACATCCTCGCCGATCTTCTCGCTGAACTCGGTGGCCAGGTGCTCCGCCAGACGCAGGTCGAACTTGGAGCCACCTAGGGACTCGTCCCACGCGTTGCTAATGGTCTGGAAGGTCGAGATGGTCTTGTTCTTCTTGAACCCGTCGGGCACAACCTGGCTCGAGAACTCAGCGATGCTCACCTGCAGCGACGTGGAGCCCATGTTGTAGAACAGAATGCGCTTGGGCTTGTCCTCGGGGTCGTAGCTCGCGTGCACGGCCAGCTGCAGCGCCGCGGCCGTGTTCTCGTTGATGAGGCTCAGTACGCGCACGCCACTGATCTCCGCCGCGTCCAGCAGCGCCTGGCGCTGCGCCTGCGAGAAGAAGGCGGGCACCGTCAGCACCCAGTCCTTCACGGGCGCCTCGGCGAACGTGTCTGTGATCTGGCGGGCGTGGGCGAACACCATGGCCACGAGCTCCTCGGCCTGGAAGACGCGGTCGTCCCCGTGCTGGAGCGACACGGTGCCGCCGCGCGTGGCGTTCTGCAGCAGCGTGTAGGGGAAATGCTCCTCCTGCAGCAGCGCGGCGACCTGCGGATCGCTCAGCGTGGTGCCCAGCAGGCGGCGCATCTGCGAGTAGGCCGTCTGGGGCCTGCGTACGCCCACCGTAGCGGCGTCGGCGCCGTAGAGCCGCTCGTCGCCGTCGAAGGCCACCATGCTCTCGGTCTTGCGCTTGCTGTGCACGTTGGTTACGATCTCGAAGGGCGTGCCAGGCTTGACCAGCGCGATCTTGAAGAACTCGCCGCCGAAGTCCACGCCGGCCACGATGGCCTCCACGAGCGAGGCGGCGAGCAGGCCGGCGCCCAGCAGCGCCAGCAGCAGCAGCTTCACGGTCTTCATCCGATGCAGAGTGATGGTCGTCCAAGTGGCCTCTGGATGCGGAATGCGGAATGCGGAATGAAAGATGCGGCGTGCAAAGGGCAACGGACGACACGTGGCCGAGATACTCGTCAAACGGACGGGATTGGGCGAAAAGAGGTGATTTAGAGGGATACGATTGGAAGAAACCACTTTGGACAGAGATGTAGCCATGTGGTGGATATGGCTACATTCGTGACACATACTTGTTGCAGTTGCAGTTGCTGTTGGCGAGTAAGGAGTCGAGTATCGAGCCTTGGGCGTGCAGTTCGGTGGAGTGCAGCGCTCGGACGCGACGAAGTTCGTCTCGCAGTTGGCGTAATTGGTTTTGCAAGGCAGGACACTCTTGGCAGACGGTGTCGAAAGCTGGCTGCGGTTCGATGGAGCGGTTGATCTTGCACTGGCTGCAGCACGGACTTTCCTGGTTGTCATCGTCGTCGCTGCTGTCAGTCAGTGGGAGAAGCAGCTCTATGGGGATCTTATGCTCGAGTTGTCGACGCCGGCTCTGTGTGTCGGTGGTACGACATGCGGTGCCGCGTCTCTTTTCGTCTTGAAGAGCACGGAGCTTAGTCTTGCAAGCAGCTAGCTCATTGCGAGCTGTGGCCTCCGTTCGATGTGCCTTCCTCAGCAGCGACTCCAGGGTACGAGTCTCTGTCCCGAGACGTTGGATAGTATCAGCAGCAGACGAGGCTTCGCGCTTGTAGTGCTTCAGCTGCTCGTCCAACTTCGCGGAGGTGGCGTCTGCCACCCGCCACTTCTTAGAAGCCTTCTCTGCTCGCTCCTTGGCCTCTCGTAGCTCCTTCCGTCCCTTGCTTTTCCACTCGACTTCTAACTTGTTTTTCTCGCTCAAAGCGCTGCAGCGCACTCGTCATCCGGCTCTTCCATGCGAGATGATCTTGCATGTGTGTGGCTTTGAGCTCGCTAATGCCACCCTCCAGTTTAGTTGCCTTCTCAGTTTGTTGTTGTAGTGCTGCCACCTTTCGCTTTAATTGTTGCTGACATTCTCGCAATTGTTGTATCAGCTTTTCATTTTTCACCTCCAGCGCCTGGTTTCGCGTCTGTAGGACATGAGACCGCGCCTTGAGTTGTGTCAAATCCAGTTGTGCTTGCATTGATTGTGCCTGAGTTTGGTCTACCTGTGAAGTCTCCTCCAAAAGATCTGCCTGCAGCCGAGGTAGTTTAGCCGCGTACAGCTCATTTTCAGTCTTAAGCTTTGCTAGTTCGGCGTTGGAGCGCTGCAGATCTGCAGTCGCTACCGCGAGTTGATTTTTCAAACGACCATTCCGCTGAGAGAAATTCAGGTTATCGGTCTCAACCATCGATAGTTGAAGCTTGAATGCACGAGTTGCATTTGTAATCTCACTACGAGCCTCATCAAGCTGACGTTGGAGAGCTCCAAGTCGTGAGCCGACATTTTTAGTTGGGCGGCTATGAGTTGAAGGTTTTCTTTGTCCAAGGTTCATTGAGGTACTCGATATTGTTGTCGACCTCACTACCGGTACCTCGCCTCCTTTCTCGGGTAGTGAACATGATGCAATGCGTTCCTCGTAGACTACTGGAAACAGTGATTCAACAGTGTAGATATATATCTTTTCGCAAGTAACAGGACCAGGAATTATAGATTCCTGTTCAGGGTTTTCTGAGGGTGAGTCCCTCACTGACGCGCAAAGGTTGTCAATCTGCTCGTTGATCCCAAGGAAAATTCCGTGTTTATGAGGTGACTCTACTGTGGGAGGTAAATCCGCTTCGTTGGTACTTGCGTTGGAAGGCGTTAGCCGTTCACCTGTTGTGGGCTCTGTGAAACATGGATCGGTATTGTTTTTGCTTTCAGTTGGGTCGGAAAAATATGTTGGGACATCCTGACTCTGCTTCAACTCGCACCTCTCAAAAACTGGGTTTTGAACATGGCTGTCAAGCTGTGCCATCTGTACAATATCCTCTTCATCGTCATGTTCATCTTGCTGCGCTCTTAAGTGATCTATCTCATGGTCACAGTCAGTAACCAGAAAGCTGTCAGATTGACGGGAATAAGTTGTAGTCAATTCGTTTGCAGTGTTTTGTTCTCCTCCAGTATTGTCGTTGTCTTCCTCGTGGCACTCAATCTGACCCACCTCTTGTTCTGAAGCGATAGCGGTGCTTTCCTCATCATCATTAAATACTTCATGCTCACGTTCATAATACTCCAATTCTTCGCCCTCCTCATCTTCTTCACTCAGCGCCGATGTCACTCCTGTTGGTCCTACCGCCATTTCAAACCCACCGAGGTCGCTTTGATCCGTCGCACATCCTGATTCAGATGCCACTTGATCATGCCCTTCATGATCATCTACACTTTCTGGAGGTGCTTTAAGCTGCAAGGACTCCAGCGAAAACGCTGGTAAATCAAGTGAATTTCCAACCTCGCTGTAAAGGTCCTCGGAGTCGCTCTCAAACAAGTCACCGCCATCGTCGTCGCTCAAATGGTCGTTCTCACTCATTTTTCACGCGCTTCGTGCTTCCACAACTTTCAAGAAGTAAACCATCCTGTGGGCATCCCAATCGTATCAATAGCATTCACCAATCTTGGGCATCTTGAGCATTTTCCCATTTCGAAACGCCAAGCATCAATATCTCATGAGTATTTTTGATACCTCAGCATTTTATGGATTGTTCCTGTGGAAAGTGCAAAGCGGGAACGTTTATTCATGTTGCATTCATTCAGTTTAATCCAGTAGTCACTTCGAAGAAGTTTCGATATACTTCTCTACGAGGATACCCGCACATGTTTCCACTTTTAAGGGAACGAGGCGTGGTGCCGAATAGCGTCAAACATTGTTTGCAGGGAGTTGACACGCTTGTATGCCTCGAGCGATTCACGGAAGCCGCCACCGTAGACCGGGGATATGTCGTTCTTCAACTGCTGCATGTAAAACTTGCGCAGCCGGGACTCGTACGTGTGCTTCTTAGATCCCTCGCGGTCCAGCACTCGATGCTTGTACTTCAAAAACAGGTAGCTCATCAATTGACACATCCCTTCTTCAACCTGTTGTCTCATGTCAAGCATACCGTGTCCGTGAGAAGTTGAAACAATGCAAAATCGTACAGAAAAATCAATAGCATACCTTTGATGGAATCTTATCGGGGAAGTTGTCGCTGAGCTTTATGAAGGCGTGGGTTGCCTCATGAGCCAAAATTGAGGCTGTGAGATCATATGGAAGACCATGAAGAACAAGGATTGCGTTCACAGAGCGGTTCTGTACATTAAAGGATAAAACATCACCACGTCAGTCAAACGCTACTATGGAAGGCTATGTGTCGAGTCATCAGAATTCAATTAGGACGCTACATACCCGTTCGATTGAGGCAACACGTGGAACGGCATGCTTGCCTGCGCGGACCATGTGCTGAATCTGGGAAACCTCGGAAAGGCAAAGACCACGAGTCACGTGTCCTTTCACGTGCTTGTTGCCATTCATCAGCGTGTCGGTTTTCTTATGTGCGTTGCATTGCTCGTTTAGCACGGGTGACTCCACCAGATACACTGGAATCTACGGTTACAATAAAGGTTTTCATTAGTCATCCATCACCTATACTTTTTCTGCGAATACGGGGATAACATACCTCTGGAAGACGGATACCAATGGACCGCATGTACTCCCACACCTCCTTCACAACACCCTGGGCCTGTAGTATGAAAATAATGGCTGTTAGCACGCTGCATTTTAGGACAATACTGCTTTCAACACCGAAAGTACCTCGTTTGAGTCGAGCACCAGATAATTGCAGCAGTCGTGGCAAATCTTACGGCCATCACTAAGGCTGTGGAAGTTCCTTCCGGGATAGTCGGCTGTAGATGCGTAAAGGGAAAATTCAGATTTTTGTCTAAAGACAAAAACCGCGGTTGGTACAAACCTCGACACGTTGGCAGCTGCAGCAGCGGTCACGATTTTCGTGCTCTGCACAGTACTTTAGGTCCCAAAAGGGCATCACCTGTACGAATGCCATCACAGAAGCATTAGAGCCTCCCTTGGAATAAGTCGCGATGTGAAGTTAACTTGACGCACTTTGAACGAGATTTTCTGCGTGCCAGGCTCGTACGGGATAAAGCCTTCGCACACGTCACAGCTGCAACATCAAGCATGCATAGGTACGTAGTTGTTAGAGTGGGTTAATCAACTTCAACTGATAATCAAGTTTTCTTGAACCTCACCGCGGGTGGTAGAGCTGCTTGTAGCACTCGTGGTGGTAGAACTCGCCGTCCTTAATCTGGAACTTTGGCGTCGTAAACTTCCCTTGGCACGCCGAACAACGGAAACATTCGGGGTGGTACGCGTGGCCATTCACGTTCACACGTTGTCCGAATCTGCGTCCAGAAAAAATCCATCTGAGAGTTAGCATGGTACACTCCGAGCAGCCACCACCATCGCAAGCAACGAACTCACTTGATCTCTCCTTTGCATCCTGGGCATTGCATGATGCGAATTTGTCCGCACGCTCCGCAGGTCGGCTGCGCGTCATTGTCATTGTGGCACGTGCACGAGGGGCAGTTCCAGCCCGCCCCGCTGCCATTAGCACTACTGCTGCCGTTGCTGCCGCGGTTCTCCTTCTGCGTCGGCACACCCGACACTCTCGTCGTCGTCGTCGTCTTGGTCACGCTCTTGGGCTTGGGGGCGCACTCTGGGTGGTAGTTGCCGCCGTTCTTCACCGTGAAGCGACTGGGCAGCGGGCGCCGGCATTTGGAGCAGCAAAAGCAGTCTGGATGATACGTTTGGCCGTTCACGTGCAAGCGTTTGCCGTACCTGAAGGCGCGAGGTGGCACGCAAAGCGATGAGAAATGCACTGGAATAGACAAGGAGAGGAACTGAAGTGAGCACGCACTTGATCTCGCCCTTGCAGGTGGGGCACTGCAGCACGCGGATGGCGTTGCAGGCCACGCAGTTGGCGCCGTTGGCGTTGGCGTTCTCGAACGTGCACTGCGCGCAGCTCCAGCCCATGACGTCGACGCCGGTCGCTTGTTCTCGACGTGGGAGATCGAGGAATGCGAAGAGCAGCCGATGTCACCCTCTGACAACATTCACTCTGGCGTGTCTGATTCCGTGTGGGTCATGTGCGCCACACCACTTGTCGCCATTCCAGAAACCGCCAGGATCAGCGAGAAATGGTGCGTGTCCGTCGCCGATAGTGGCGTCGCTCTCGGCTGTCTGCTCTCGCCAGCAATGTCTCCATGTCTCTGACTCGTTTTCGCTGGTGTTGGCACCCATTTTCACAATGTAGAGCTCCTCCGACGCCTCCAAGAACGCCTCCAACTCCGCCCCGGCCGGTGGCCAACGACGCTCAGGATCTCACCGTCTTCGTACGTCCTGGCTCAGAAATGTTGCTGTTATTGTGTGGTAATTGGGTTAGTTAATCTGTGGTGTTGTGCTAATGATGCAGGTGCAAAGTCTGCTGGAGCAAATGGTGCGTTGCAGCATTGTTGGGCTTGCCCTGGCTTAGATGCTCACGTGCTGATTAATGTGGACGTTGTATGTAGCAATCGCGATTCGCGCAGATGTCGGACGCCATTATCGGCAGGATCGACGAGATGGGCTCGCGCATTGACGAGCTGGAAAAGTCGATCGGAGACCTCATGGAGCAGGTAGAACCGAAACAACGTCATGGCAGGCTTGATGTCGAGTCTCACTTCTCATTGTCTGGATTGTAGACAAACGAGGACGGCAGTGACAAGAACCAGGAACCGGCGGCGCCGCGCGAGGCCTCAGCTGCTAAAGACAAGGGCGAGAGCGTGTAAGCTTGCCAAGAGAGCCTCATACATTTGCTTGCTACTCTTCTCACGACAACATTAGCTCCTCACGCAATAACAAGACTATACACTTCACGTCGCTTTGCATTTCGATTCCTCATGGCTAACAGTAAATTATACTCCTCTTCGTGAAGTACTTGTCGTTGCTGACATGCGCCCACTCATCTAATAGAGAAATCAAAACTAAAGCTGCAAAATACTAGCGAAAGGAGGATACATGCCGTCGTCTAAAGGTCGCTCGCCATCCGTCCGGCCAGCTGCGCTCGCTCGAGGACAGACAGGCTAGCTGCGTTCACGAAAACGCGCTTAGTCCTTCTTGTCCTTGAATTCAGCGTCGTGCACGTTGTCATCCTTGGCTTCCTCGCCGGCGCCCTCGCCCTGCTGCGACTTGTAGACGGCCTCGCCGATCTTCATCGACATCTGCTGCACCTCCTCCAGAGCAGCCTTAATTTCCTCCGTGTTCTCACCCTCCGCCTTGGTCCGCAGGTCAGCCAGAGCAGCCTTCACCTTCTCAACGGTCTCGGCGTCGATCTTGTCCTCGTGCTCCTTCAGGGTCTTCTCCGTCTGGTACGACGTCGAGTCGGCATCGTTCTTGGCCTCAATCAGCTCCTTGCGCTGCAGGTCAGCGGCGGCGTTAGCCTCAGCGTCAGCAACCATCTTCTCGATCTCAGCGTCCGACAGACCGCCGCTCGACTGGATCACAATGTTCTGCTCCTTGCCCGTGGCCTTGTCGCGGGCGCCGACATTCACAATTCCGTTAGCGTCAATGTCGAAGCTCACCTCAATCTGAGGCACGCCGCGCGGAGCAGGCGGGATTCCCACCAGGTCGAAGTTGCCGAGCAGTTTGTTGTCCGAAGCCATCTCACGCTCACCCTGCAGCACCTTAATGCCCACCTGGGTCTGCGAGTCAGCAGCCGTCGAGAACACCTGCGACTTCTTGGTCGGGATCGTCGTGTTACGCGGGATCAGCTTGGTGAACACACCGCCCAGAGTCTCAATGCCCAGAGACAGAGGCGTCACATCCAGCAGCAGGATGTCCTTCACGTCACCACGCAGCACACCGCCCTGGATGGCAGCGCCCATGGCCACAACCTCATCGGGGTTAACACCCTTCGAGGGCTTCTTGCCGAAGAACTCCTCCACGGTGGTCTGCACCTTAGGCATACGCGACATGCCGCCTACCAGAATGACCTCGTTAATGTCGCTCTTCTCCAGACCAGCGTCCTTGACGCACTTCTTGCACGGGCCCATGGTGCGCTCAATCAGCTTGCCCACCAGCTTCTCAAAGGTGGCACGCGTGATCTTCATGTTCAAGTGCTTGGGGCCGGTGGCATCGGCCGTGATGAACGGCAGGCTAATGTCCGTCTGGGCCAGGCCATCGAGCTCACGCTTGGCCTTCTCAGCAGCCTCACGCAGACGCTGCATGGCGAGGTTGTCGCCCGACAGATCGATGCTGGTCTCCTTCTTGAACTCATTCACGAGGTAGCGCAGCAGCTCCTCATCGAAGTCCTCACCGCCGAGTAGCGTGTCACCGTTGGTGGACTTGACCTCAAACACACCGCCCGAGATCTCCAGGATGGACACATCGAAGGTACCGCCGCCCAGGTCGAAGACGGCAATGACCTTGCCGTCAGCCTTGTCCAGGCCGTAGGCCAGGGCAGCGGCCGTGGGCTCGTTGATGATACGCAGCACGTCCAGACCGGCGATCTTGCCAGCGTCCTTGGTGGCCTGACGCTGCGAGTCGTTGAAGTAGGCGGGCACAGTGACCACCGCCTGCGTGATGGGCTTGCCCAGGAAGCCGTCGGCCGTCTCCTTCATCTTGGTGAGCACCATGGAGCCGATCTGCGAAGGCGAGTACTTCTGGCCCTTGGCCTCCACCCAGGCGTCCTTGCCGTTGTTGCCCTTGACGATCTTGTACGAGACCACCTTGGCCACCTCCTGCGTCTCCTTGTCCTCGAACTTGCGGCCGATCAGGCGCTTGACGGCGTAGAACGTGTTCTCCGGGTTGGTCACGGCCTGGCGCTTGGCGGGCATGCCCACGAGGCGCTCGTCGTTGTCCAGGATGGCCACCACGGACGGCGTCGTGCGCGCGCCCTCCGAGTTCTCGATCACGCGGGCGGCCTTGCCCTCCATCACGGCCACGCACGAGTTGGTCGTGCCCAGGTCGATGCCGATGACCTCGGAGCCGGCGGCGGCCGAGAACATGCGCTTGGCAGCGGCGGCGGGGGCGGCGGAGCGGGCGGCGAGACGCAGCATGGCGAGTCTGTGTGTGTGGCTGAGCGAGATCTGTCGAAGTGCGGGGAAATGCGCAAATTCACGATTGAAGCCCGACGTGGGGGCGATTTGAGCCACTCGCTGGTTTGACCGCGCACTTGCACTTGGAGATGAAAATGCCGAGGATCTCGGTATTTTTGGTGGATAAATTACCGCGATAGTGGGTAACGCACTTTTCTTGTGGCGACATGTTCGGCGGTGATCCATTCGGGTTTGACGCGGATGGTGGGGCGAGAGGGCACTTGCAGAGCAGCATTTCGCGTCGAGCATTCGAGAGCACGCTGGAAGATGCTATGCTGAACTCGAACGCGAAGCAGCTTGATTTGACAAACATCGGTATCGAAAAGTGAGAGTTTTGTGCGGCGAGAGCGGCCGATAATATAAGAGGTCTTCGTCAGTATGGACCTGATCTTGTATACGCACACATTCCTGCTGTAGACTTTGGTCGTCACTCACAAGGTCCCCGACGCCGACAAAAAGCCATGGTCGGACTTTGAATCGCTCTCGACGCTGGAGTTGAAGAATTTGGTGCCGAGCTTGCTAATACCGGTACGTCTAGATTCGTTCTCACCGCCTGGCAACCCAGTCAGACATCTCTGCCACGAGCTGTGAGCTGCCCAGTCAATATGACGCATAGCACACTCGTACAGGCAAAACCCACAGTCTTGTTTGGCGTTGACGACGCTGTCAGCGCGTACAGTCCTCCACTTGTTATTAACACCCTGTCAACATATAAATTACCGTAACATTCGGAGTGCTTCTGAACGTCGACGTCATTCGTACTTAAGTCGAAGTAGTACGGTACATTATGCGCGTCATCAGTCGTTGTGGCCCAGCGAAGAGCTCAAGACCAAGGGGAGACCAAGCGAGACGATCATGGTGTCGTTGTTCGGCAAGAAGAAGGATGGCATGACGCTGCGCCCGCGTGTGCGGCGCGCCACGCCGCTAATGGACGTGGGCTGGCTGTGGCCGTGGGCGCGCTCACGGGCGTCTACATCTTCAAAGACACGATGCAGCGCTGGCAGATCTCCGAGGGCGAGTACGTGGCCGGCGAGCTCAGCAAGGCCACGCAGAACGAAGCGCAGACAAAGACGCAAGAGCCAGACAGGAGTTAGTGCTACTGCAGACACTACATGTAGAGACGCAGCTCTGCAGTTGCGGCGTGGCGTGGCGAGGAACGCCATGGGGTCTTTTGCATAATGACGGCTACGGAGTCCACGACAGGCGCTGCAATTACTAGGGAAGCAGGACATGAATATATTGAAGAAGATGACGATAAACTTTCGTGCAGATTGAGGTGTCCGCAGCGTATGCAGCGAAGAATGCGTTGGTCCACCAGCTCCTCTCGTCACGCATGACCCCACGTTTCGTGTGTGTGCCACACCATATATGCAGGTGTGGCCCACACCACACAATGCTTGTGTGGCCCACTCTTCCTCCTCGCTTGGGCGACACACACGAAGGCCGCGAATATGAGCGACGTGGCGCAGATCTTGGGCTCGCCGGGCCCAAGGGCGGCGCCAATGCGGGCGCGCTGGACCAGCTGAAGCCGTCGGGCCCGTCGGCACCGCCCCACGGCAAGCCGAGCCGACCAAAGAAGCTCACGGGCATGCAGCGCGAGGTGCTGGAGCTGCTGGAGAGCAACCACCGCGCCAGCCACGCGCTGTACCAGGGCTTTGGCAAGACCAGTTTGCAGCAGAAGTGGCGCGAGCGCAGGAGCCTGCCGGCCGTCAAGTGGCTGCGCAAACCCTTCCGCAATCCTGCGCGAGCGGCGCTGCAGGGCGAGGGCCAGGGCGACGCCGAGGGCCTGGTGCTGACCCACTGGGTGAAGGCGCACTTGGAGCAGCCGGACTACGTGTTTGCTCGGTTCAATGTGCAGAGTGACGCCACCAGCTACTCGGCCGAGGAGTACGAGGCGGTGCTGAAGCAGCACCAGGACCCGATGATGAAGTGGACGAAGGAGGAGACGGACGTGCTGATGAAGCTCTGCCAGCAGTTTGATCTGAGGTGGGTTGGGTGTTGACGTGCTGAAGAGTTTTTTTAATGGAGATGCTGACGGGTTTTATTTGGGTGGGTAGGTGGATTGTGGTGGCCGACAAGTACAATGCGAGCCCGATGGGTAAATGTGCGTCAAAGTCTTTGGAAGACATCAAGTATCGCTACTATGAAGTGACGAGATTGTTAGCAGAGTACCGAGACAGGAAGGCTCGCGGCGAGCGGGTGAAGACCACACCAGTTGCTGCGGTGGACAGTAGTGCTCCAAGCGATGTTGCGGCAGCGACAATGCCTTTAGCGGGTGCGACCACTGCGGCGCCTGCTGCGGAGACTGGAAGTGCGCCGGCGACACCAACACCAACACCAACAGCTCCGTCGGTGCCTGTCTCTTCATCTATCGAGCAGCATTATAGGTTCAACATCGCGTACGAAAAGCAGCGCAAGAGGCAGTTAGACCTGACGTTCTCCCGGACTGTCGAGGAAGAAAATGAAATTCATCGTCTAAACGATGAGCTGCGTGGCGTGGAGCAACAGCTCAAGAAGGCGACAATCAAGGTGGACCCGAAAAGGAGGAAGGAACTTGCCGATGTGCCCTACGAGATCAAGCGCACACTGCCCACTGGAGTGATCTTACGGAGCTCGTTATTGGCACTCCCGCAACAGAAGCACGCACTGAGCGCAAAGCTGCAGAAAAATTGCAGTTGTTGCTAGACGAGATGGGTGTGCCCGCTCGTCCTATGCCCACAAAGCCCGTATGCGAAACCTTTGACAAGCTGCGCCAGGATGCTGTGGGGCTTCTCTCACTACGGAAACACCTCAAGAGTAAACAGAACGAAGTGCACGCGTTACGTGAGAGGTATCACGCGCTCACCGGCAAAGAGTACAAGCCGATCACCACTCCCGTTACTCGATCTGGTACGAGCAACACAAACACTTTACTTCCGTTGAACCCCATCATGCTAACTCGTTGTTGAATTGCACTGTATGCAGAACGACCCGGCGATGCGGAGGCGGAGGCCAGTACTGCAGCCAACACTGCGGTAAACCACACACCCAACACAATTAGTAAAGGTGCGCTATTTCGCGTCTATAGGAAAGGCGATTATACGCGCAGCGTTGCTAACTTCTTCTTTGTTTCTATGGCAGGCAAAACGTCGAAGCACTCAGAGAAGGCACTTCGCGCTTCTGCCAAGAAGCGTAGCTCCACCGGGCACCCAGGACTCCCCGCCAAACGCAACAAGAAAACACTACATTAATTTGCAAAATCATGTCGTATTGACCTTGCAATGAGTCTCTAGCCTTAAATCAGCATTACATTGCCGGCAACAAATGGCTTCTGAGTTCGCAGGCTCAGCTTTAGATGCACAAATTTTGTGCAATGCCTACACCGCCGAGTAGAGGAAGTGAAAGCTGCTTGGAAATCCGTCGGTGAGGGCACTGGCTGCACAATGCTGTTACGGGAGAAGAAAGTAGCACAGCGGTGAGCCTGTCTAGCTGCTGTTATGGACAACTTCAGGTGGATGCCCATGGGGTAGACCTCTTTTGACTTTTTTCTTCTCTTTTTCATGTTTTTTTTTCTTTGGGGTACTTCTTCTCCTCCCTCTTTTCAATGAACACTCATGTTCATCCCGTCCTATTTCGTCTGCAGCATCAGGCAGTGGGCTCTTCCTCCCCATGTTTCCCACTCCTCCCCCTCGGTTTCGATCGAGATGGATTGCTCAGCCTGTCGTGTCTTGGTCTCCTCTCAACTCTTGACCAATCTAGTAGTACGGGTGGAAGCCGCGCCCCCTTCCTCCCCGGAATCCTCCACGGGGCGGGCCACGTCCTCGTCCCCGTCCGCGTCCCCGTCCGCGTCCTCCGCGTCCTCCTCGCCCCATGTTGAACCCGCGGACGTTCTGCCGCTTAGGCGTGACCTTGAGCTGGCGGCCACGGAACATCGTGTCATTTAGCAGCAGTGCGCTCTCCACAGCGTCGCGGGAGGCAAACTCAATGTAGGCGTAGCCCTTGGGCTGGCCCGTGAACTTGTCGCACAAAATGGTGACGCGGTTAATGGTGCCGCACGACTGGAAAAGCGCCTGCAGCTCCTCGGGCGTGCTGCCGTAGTCCACCTGGCCAATGTAGATGGACGTATCGTCCATCGCCAGAGGCTGTGCGCCCCCAACGCGCCTCCGTTCATCTCGCTGAGCGTCGAGTTGGTGTTTTTGCCCATCTGCGACTCCACTTCCGACTGCATCTCGCTCAGCTTGGCCGCCTCCTCCTCCATCTCCTTCACGCGGCGCTTCATGTCCTCGATCTCGGCGTCCACAGCCTCGGCCGACTCCTCTGCGGGAGGCGCCTCCGCCTTCGCCGTGTCGCCCTGCGCGAGCGTCGCCGCCTCCGCCTCCAGCTTGTTCACGTCCACCGCTTCGTCCGCCATCGTATTTATCCTAATGTTTGTATGTTGCCACGCTGAACGCGTGGGTACCGTGTTATCGGTACCATGCACCAACTATACCCGTATCATTGGTACTGTGTACCAATGACACGGTGCCTCCATTAACTTGCCATGGATGGGGACCGGATGGAGGCGCTGCTGGCGGCCTGGGACGACGCCACGGCGCCGCTGGACGTGCGAACGCGGGAAGACCACGCGGCGTTCCTGGCTCGCGTCGGCAGCTTCCGCATCGGCTGCTGGTTCGCCAAGCCGGACGCAATTAACGCTTTTCAGTGCGCACGCCACGGCTGGCGGAACGTTGCGCCGGACCAACTGCAGTGCACATGGTGCGTTGATACTGAGATAGGAGAAGGAAGGACGTAAAGACTGACGCTCGTTAATGCAGTTGCAAGCGGTTTTTGTGCTTCAAGATCGACGAGAAGCTGAGCGAGTTGGGGGCGATGGCGCTGGCCTGCAAGTTCCAGGAGCAGCTGGTCACGGGCCACACGGAGCTCTGTCCGTGGAGAGACAACCCGTCGCCTGAAGCTTTCACGACGGTGAGTTTTGGTTGGCTGTGGGGGAGACGCTGAGACGCGGAGAAGGTTCTGAAGAGTTTCATGTTGTGTGCATGCAGTTGCCAATTGCAACGAAGCGCCAGGTGTTCGAGACGCTGTTGAGTCGACTAAGCGACGGTGTGGCACGACTGAGGGAAGATGTGAAGCTGCAAAAGCGACTGGATAGCTTCAGTGTTGCAGATGCAGTGACGAGCAAGCTTTACAAAGAAGCGAGTGGCGGTGGGCTGTTGGATGCAGTGACGCTGGAATCGAAGCTGTCGGCTCACTGCACTCAATTAGAGGACGCAACAGTGAGCTCTGTGGCGCTCGTCAATGCGGCGTTCCTGATTGTCTGTGGGTGGCAATTTGATGGGGAGGACGAGCGTGTGCTTTGGTGCGGATCGTGCAATCGGCGATGGGGACTGCCGCCAGAGGCTTCGGATACCGATGTCGATGCCGATGCTGACGAGGGCGAGCAGGGTGAGCCACCTGCTAAGCGCACGAAGTTAGAACCTTCTGCCATGGACTTGCTGGCACAACATCGGTACTTTTGCCCATGGGTGACCGGGCGGAAGTCCAGCCAACGCCCGCTCGATGCTACGGAAGAGTACGGCGAGAATGACGCCAAGTTGTGGGAATTCATGAAGTTACCAGGATGGAAGCAATACGCTCAGGTAAGAACACGCATTGCTCCTACGTGCAAACTTGCACAAGTTGAATAAGTAGATGTTCGGTTCAGTGTCTAACAAGCTTTGTCGCTTTGCAGGCATTTCAGCTTGGTGAAGAGGCCGAGAGTTCTATCATAATAAAACCCTCGACCTCAAGTACGCGATCAGAAATTAGTGGAAGCAACCCAGAGGACGCGCTAGAGTCCGTAAGAGCTGTACTAGAGCTATAATGCGGAGCGAAGACAGATCAAGAAGTATACGCTACAAAATTGTTCGGTTAATTAAGGTTTGTTGCCAAAGTTATGGGCGAGGGAGGGGCCACATAACATTTCCTGTTCACAAATTCCGGCGCTTCTGTAAAAGGTAGCGGTCCGAAATGTGATGCAACATGTGAGTGCAATGAGATGGGAGAGGGATACGCACTTGTTGACGGACAATCATTGGAACCATTGTTCGATCACTCGCTCCTTCACAACTAGATTTCGAACCCGTTGTTCGTGATGGCGTTCTTGTACCAGTAGGACGACTTCTTAGGCACGCGCTCCTGCGTCTCGTAGTCCACCCACACCATGCCAAACCGAATGCCATAGCCCATAGCCCACTCGTAGTTGTCGAAGAAGGACCACGCAAAGTAGCCTCGCACATCCGCACCCTCAGTGATAGCCTCGTGCACGCCCGCTAAGTACTGTCGGTAGCAGTCTTCGCGCTGCGTATCCTCCTGAGCTTCTTCCCTGGTAACATCCGGCCAGGCCGATCCATTCTCCGTGATATAGATCCCGTTCTTCGGATGATACTTTTCGTGAATGTACACGCAGAGCTTCTTCAGGCCCCAGGGCGTCACGTAATTCCACGGGGCCCCAGTTTGCACCCAGGATGGGTCGTGGTATCCCGTCACACCTTCATCCGCATCCGGTCCGCCGGTGTTGTCATTTGGAGGAAATATTCCAGCTTCGAACTCGGGCGATGGTTTCACGTAGTTCGAGCTGTAGTTGTTGAGTCCGAAGAAATCAGAGCTGCCCTTGAGCAGCTTCTTCTCCTCCTCAGTGAACGTTGGCAGCCGATCACCACAGCGGTCCTTCATGATCTGCGGGTAGTCGCCATAGTACACTGGCTCAGCGAACCACCCGAAGCTCCATGCCATCGCACGTTCAGCTGCTGCGATGTTTTTCTTCTTCTGCTCCGGGTCATCCGTCGGGCCTGGTTCCTTCCACTCTGCACTCAGCGTGATGCCAATCTGGCCGCCCTGAGTCTCCTGGAACTCCTTCCGATACACCTCCACAGCCCGAGCGTGTGCAAGCAGCATGTTGTGTCCGGCGACGTACGGCTCAAAGTGCTTGTTGTGCTTGCGTCCCGGAGCCAGCATGCCCGTGCAAAACCCCATGTAGTTGTGCACCCACGGCTCGTTCATGGTGATCCAGTTCTTGACACGATCACCGAATCTCTCAAAGCAAACACGCGCGTATTGCGCGAATTGCTCCCGAACCTGCTTCCCAAGAACCCATCGAACTCGGTCTGCAGTGCTAACGGCAGGTCCCAATGGTAGAGTGTTGCCATGGGCTCAATTCCGTTGAATAACAGTTCGTTGATGAGGTTGTTGTAGAATTGCACACCTTCTTCGTTCACTTCACCCACACCGGCCGGCAAATTCGGGGCCAGGCAACGGAGAACCGATAAGCTTTAAGGCCCATCTGCTTCATGAGTGCCACGTCCTCCTGTACCGATGGTAGTGGTCGATGGCCACGTCACCAGTGTCGCCGTTCTTGGTTTTTCCAGGTGTGTGCGAAAAAGCGTCCCAGACGCTGGCACCTCGACCACCTTCGTTCACTGCACCTTCCACTTGGTATGAGGCAGTGGCGGCACCCCACAGAAACCCATCGGGGAAGCGGATCTGCTTGGCCATAGCTTCCTTGTGCGAGTCAAACGAAAATCAGGAATGAACTCGACATCAAACAACACACAACAAAGACACATCCATCGAAATAATGCGACGTCATTCTCGTAGTTGTATGCATTTGGTAGAGAATAGGAAGGGAGGTCATCCTGAGAGATTGTTGTCGTGTGAAGTTCATCTGTTCACGGTGAACAGACGTATCAGATGGCTTCATTTTCAACGTGGTTGAAATTCCGCTTGAAGTTCGCACGATTTAAGGATTTATGGCACGTGTTATTATTGTGCGCTCGATTCGAAATTAACGTGGTCGATTGGTTGAATCTTGTGGTGTCAACGTTTGTACCTCCAACTCACTCCAACTCACTCCTACTCGCCGCTACTCGCCTATTTTTTCCCTTTAGTGAAAGCTAGATATATATCCCTCCGCTTGGCTGGATTTTCCCGCGGCTGCGTCCCAAAATATTGCGTTTTTCATTTTCTTAAGCCAGGATTAAATTACCGTCGACCTGTATATCACAAAGTATATTGGGCCTCTAGAAGGATATGCTACCGTATTGCTCTACCTGGACCAAGAGCAATGCTCGTTTGGTGGCATGCTGCCACACGTCATTTCTCAAAGTACGTCTAGCATCTACGTGCTCGGCTGCCGATCGCCATGGCAACACCCTCAGCGCATTCAACGCCTCCTGATGTTGGTCGTCGTCTGTATCCAGTCCAGCGCAAAACAAAGAGGAAAAAGGCTCAACGATCCGCACGGCCACGCGTTCAACTTCGATTCATGCTATCTCCACTTCCTAAGCCTTCGTCTAGAAGAAACCACGATACGCAGTCGCAACCAGAAGTACCCTCCAGTACTCTTCCTGAAGTTTCTCACTCCGAGGAAGTTGCAATCGAGAGCGATGATGATGAGAATGCTGAGCCTGAGCTGCCAAGGCGTCCAAAGCCAGTCAGACTCTACAATATCACCGGTGCTCACAACCCCCACTGGTACAAGTTCATCCAGCTCACACCGAAAGCAATATACACAGACCTCCAAAAACTTGGCAATGAACGCACGCGCTGCCTACTGTCACAAATGCAGCATAGAAATATTTTTTCAAAAGGAAGGAACCGCGTGAAGCAGCATATGCACCAGTATCATCGTACCTACTCGCGGGATTATGAAAAGCGGAAAAAACGATGAAGAAGCTAAATTGACCCTCGCAAGCAGTTTCTTGGACTTAGCAGTCGGTGAGAGAAAAAGGTTGTGCCTGTGACACCCGAGCAGCAAAGGCGAGCAAACCAGTACCTAATGTTGTGGGTCGCAACGAGCATGCGTCCGCTTTCGGCAGTGGAGGATGACGGTTTGGCGTTTTACATACGATTCGTCACCGAAGGCTAAGGTGGAATTTTGCTGAAAATACCTGGTAGAACGCAAGTCCGCTCCGATATTGTGACACTGGTGATAGAACTTCGTGCAGAGCTCAAAACTATGATTAAAGAGTGTTGTCGATACTACGCGGTGACAACGGATAATTGGACAAGTCGAAATGCCGAGAGCTACGTAGCGCTGACGCTGCATTATCTTGACTTACGATTTCGTCCGTGCAACTGGACGCTCGAGGTTGCGCCTTTTCCCGGTCTTCATAGTGGTGCTGCAATTGCAGAGGGTTTGACGAATTTTTCAAGCAATGGGGTCTCAGTCCAGCGTTCTGCTTGCAGCTGGTACGAGATGGAGCTTCAAATGGTGTCTTAGCTGGTAATATCATGGGTGTTCCTCACATGTCTTGCGTAGCACATTCGCTACACCTCGTTCTTGCTGGAGCGCTCATTAAGCGTACACGAAAGCGTCGCCCACCAGTCCAAACCGCTCCAGGAGTAGTTGCACCTTCGGCGGGCTCGGCCATCCTAGCTGATCCAACCGCAGCAGCCCCACATGGTACTGCAGAAGAAACAGTGCTGCCAGACAGCAATTCTGAGTGCGGGAATGATGAAGCAGAGCCATGGGAACAGGACCGAGCAATAGCGGAGCTAGCGTCATTCTTGGGTGAATGGCAAGAAATGGAGCAGTTATATGGCCTTGACAATGTCCGAGATCCGGTGCAGCGATTCCGAGGGCTTGCGACGTATTTCCATAGCTCGCCGAAGGCATCATTTCGTCTGAAAAAGATTCAGGAGCGCCTGATAGCTGGAGACCGGACAGGAGAAGATGAACAGCACACGCGAATGAAGAAGCCGTTGCTAGTGATGACGGACTGCCCCACACGTTGGAACAGTGCGCGGGATATGCTGGTGCGAATGGTGGAACTACAGCAGCCACTTAAAGGTTTCCATTGTCACCTGAACACAGTCGCGGGGAAGAGAGAATTCAATCCTAGACCGAGCCTGTTTGAGCCGGACGGCAAAGACTGGTTCACAATTAAGTGCTTGCTTGCAATACTGGATCCGATTGCGGCGACTTCGGAACTGCTTGGTGGACAGGGATATCCGACTCTTGCGCTGGCATTTCCATATCTTCGCCAGATAGAGAGAACGCTGACTTGTTTGAGGAAGCGACTTTACTGGTGCAGCATGAGCCGTACAAGCGCGAAGTATTGCATATCATGACAACAATCCGCTTTGCCTTCGTGGATCTATTTGCAAAACGTTTTGCAGATCTCCCAAAGAATGGCTGTGGATATCATATTTGGACCCCAGATTAACCGATATGGAGGGGCTCACAGGTGACGAGTGCGTTGAGGCTAGAGCCGGTCTCATCAACGCAACAGTTGTCCTAGCTCAACAAGAGCAGAGGGAGGATCACCAGTCGTCGGAACCACGGATTATCAGCAATGTTTCGGAGGAGTCCTCGATCTCCAAGAAGCAACGGACAAATGCTCTTGAAGGTGTTTTTGGGAAGAGGTTCGTCGCGACACTCCAATCTCGTCAGCTGTCCGATCTACACGTCTTGAGACCCGCTGCACGGCTGAAGTGTATCGATATCTGGAAGCAGTTGAAGACACAGAGCTTGACGAAGATCCGTTGGAGTGGTGGAGAATCAATGGCAGATCCTTTCCGAACCTGGCCCCGCTCGCGTGGCAGTGGCTTGCTTGTGTTGCTACATCGGTTCCGTCTGAGCGTGCATTTTTGTCAGCTGGCAACACAGTAACCTCAAAGCGGAGCAAGCTTTCACCTTCGCTTGTTCGGGATCTACTTTTCATCCATGATAATTTCGAGTTTCCGGAATGGGGACCGGAGGATAATGCATCGGGTTCTCCCAGCACAACGTAGCCAACGCGAATAAGTAACTCATACATCGTTCAAATGAGCCCACCGAGTAGTATCCGTCCGTGACCAGCTCGGCCATGCACGCCGGTGCCGAATCCATAACAGTAAATCTCCTCACAGACCGGCAATTATACATCGTCACATGCAGACAGTGTGGACATCTGTGGCGGGTCGACGGACAGCACGAGCGCACGCGGAGACTCTGTCGGCGTCGTCTGGTCCAGAAAGAGCTCGGTGACCGGCACTCGTCACCGTGCAAGTCAGTCAATGTCACGGCCCATTGGAGCCTCGAAAGGTGGCCATTCCAAGCAGCCTGTGGCCATCCCAAGCGGCCTCTTCGGCCAAGCGATGATCATCTTCCGCACGACATCTCCATGAAATCAGGAACTTGACAAGGGGCAATACGCTGAGCGCACTGCAAACTCCAACTCAATACATCGGTAACACTTGGCGTTGCCAGTCTGCTCTTAAAGCCAGTGAACGACGTTATTGTGGCCGTTCTAGGTTGCTTGATGCATATTTTGGCCCCTCGAGCGACAACGGTGCCCTAACAACAATCGGGTGGTCATCGCTGTTATCGCTGTCAGGTTCGGAGTCGCCAAACTCGTACTCTTGTTGCATATGGCCGCTATCATTTAACTCCAGTGTGTCCAGGTGGGCCCGAGGTTGCCGTTGCCTCGACAACTTCAACGCCACTCACACAGACCGTGAAGTGGGTGAAGACGCACTCGGCGAGAGACACGTCTCGCCGCAGTCTTACTAGCAGTAGAGACTGCGAGAACCGCCACCACGTATAGTGCCGGTTGCTCTGCAGCGACGTGGTGGGTTTCAGCGGCGCTTCTTGACAGGTAGTAGCACGTCCAGATGCGATCCAGCAGCGCGACGAAGCCCATGGCTCAGGCTTCGGACAGCGGGATATCCACCATCGACCGAGGAAGGTCGAGATGAGGCCAATGGTTGCTTTCCGATCAAGCAATTTAGACATTATCAAGTGGTTGACCAAGTCTACCACGCCTCCAGGACCCCCAGCACGCAGACTCTCTTTACACAACGCATACACTGGCGCACGCAGCGCAGCAGCTTGGACGGCAGTATCTGGGCCACGAGCAGCCGTGTACGCACGTCAGGGAGCCCTGTAAGCACCAGCGGCAGCTCCAAATAAAGCTCGCGCAGTCGCCTGTGGCATTCTCGGCGAAATGCGTTTTGAGAGGGGCCAAACGAATTTGAGGGGAGAGAGCGAACAATTTGGAGGCCCTGATCGGGAGTTAGGAGCCAACGCCAACTTCCTTCAACTTTTGGTGAGTTGAGAGTTGGGACCATACGTTGACACCACTAGTTGAATCGACCAACCCGCAAATCGACCAAGCTACCATCCGACGTGTGCATGAGGAGTGGCTGTTGTTGGAACGCCCTGAAGCGACATTCAAGCAACCGGCGGCTAATGTTGACCCCTTATACCCCTGAACAACATTCAAGTGACCTGACACGATTACCGAGAAGGCAAACTCCATCAATGAAAGTAGGCAAACCTGAACGCAGTCGTCGGAATCGAATGGCAGCACTAGATGCTAGGTCACACCCGCAGAAGTAACGTCACAGGACGATGCAACACGCCAACAAATGACGTAAAAATGCTGTAAGGTTGGAATGTCCGATTGTCTTGAGATTGAGTAAAACAATAAATTAACAATCTATATTTCCACAGATCTGATCCGTAAATTACTGTGGTGTAGCGGAAGTCGTGAAAACGCGTTCGCGACCCACTCACACACGGCGCCCGAACTGCCAACTAACGGAGGGGTACTCCGATCAGCCGTGAGTGCTGAAACGCTCCTCACCTTGTGTACCCGTTGGCGGGGCTGGATCTGCTCTTCTGGTGTCTCAAAGAGACGTGCGTGTTGTCGGACGAACCGTCCTGGCGAGACGCGGGACTGGGTGCTGCTGCGCGGTAACTTCTTCAGGCAGCAGCGGGTTGGGGTGTCAGGCTCGATCGATAAATTGAGATCGGGCGCTGACGGGCCAGACTTGTTCTCTGGGCCCTGGGGTTGCCTTGCGGGGTGCGTGTTACGGCCTCTTGTCCTTTTCCTTTTCTGCTTGCCGCTTCCGATAGCGGGATCTTTACGTGAGAGACGAATGGGTCCTGGCCAAGCGATCCAGGGTTCCAACGTAGATTCTTCCGAAGCTGGCGGGTGCTGGGTAGGCCAATGTACTTCCTGCCCCAGACATGAACCACTTGCGTCCTAGAAGGTAAAATCGACTCTGTTTGTTCTCTAGCATTCCTATCATCCACTATCCTCTGCTTCTCCTCTACACTCCCTTGCGTCTGCCTTGATCGTCTGCCTTGATGTGTGGTCGCACTGGCTTCCGTCGTCGAAAGATTGCGACAAAGATCGCACGTCCTTGGGTACAACTCAGTTAACCATCATTCTTGCTTCAAGCCGCTTGATAGGTTCAGCCATATGCCAGATCTAGTCGACGTATCGAAATGATAAGTTCATCTGGTCTGAGATCGGTCGGTCGAGATCGATATGTCCGAAATCGGTCATCCGAGATTCTGTGTACCTGAGTTGGTCAAGATCGGGCGATCTCACATCAGTCCGAGATCGCGTGTCGAAATGACTGTATATAAAACTTCAGATCGAGATCGCGCTGTGTCATAGGTGGTTCGAGATCAGGTATTATCATGATTGCGTCATCATTGATCTGGCAAGTTTCCCAAACCTAACCACATGATTACGTAATCGATTACGTAATCATAGTGTTCAGCAAAGAATCCACCCGGTACCACTGTACCCATCATGTCGCACGAATATTCAGTGAAGTATCCACATTGTACCACCATACCCATCACGTCACACGAGATCACTCTCTTCCCATCAGTCAAGATCCCGGACTTTGGTCTCCACCTCTCAATCTGAGATGCGCTCCACCACAGCCGCCCCTGCAGCGGTCCCGCCGCTCAACGGTGGGTCTGCGTGCACACTCACGTCCATTCCAAGATTCTCTTCTCCACGCTGCCTGTCTCCGGTCTCCCTTCGCTGGATGGCCGACGCACCACCTACCAATTCCGCCTCTGACAGCGATGCTGCTCCTGCTTCGAGTACGTAACCCGAGTCGCCCATACTTGACGACGCCCCTGGCACCACATTTACTAACTCCCTATGATTTGTGTCCACTTCGATTCGATCATCAGTGAGAGGGCAGAGCATGCAAGCGTCCACAGATGCGACTGCCACACTTCAGCCAGAACGCGAAGGATCGGGATCCGCTGAAGATGCAATACCCGGAGAAGTTCATGCCATATTCGAAGGCCCAGTGATGGACTTCCGGTCTGGATCAGACGTCGATCTGGACATTCGAGGCTATATCGATGCCCCTCCGTTGGACACCAGCGCTCCTGCGGTGGACTACGACGGCATCCACTCCACGCTTGCCAGGTTGTCCACTATGCTGGATCGAGATCAGGCGTATCAAGGACTGCAGCAGGATTACTGCGATCTTCAACAAAAATACGCTGCGCTCGAGAGACAAACTGACGAGCTGAGTCGCCAGATGTCGGCTGCTGCTAACGCCGCAGCGCCCTTCGTGCAGCATTGTCAGCAGAGATACGACGTGAAACATGCCCAACTACAGCAGGCGCTTGGACAACTTGCAGAGTACCGAGAGGCCTTATACGAGAGGCGAGATAACTCGGCCCGGATCGCTGACCTGCGGTCACAATATACTACATTGCAAGCCATCTATGAAGAGTCCGTCCAAAGCTTCCATAGGCAAATAGCTGATCTTCGTGCGCAGTTGACTGCGGAGCGTGCCGCGCCTGTTGCATCTCAACTCGCGACGTCCGATCTCACCGCTTTACAACATAATCTTCTCACGGCAGGGAGGGATCGGGATTCGGCGGTTGCAGCGTTGGCCGAAGCCGACGAACGAACACAGGCCGCAGAATCTTTCTTGAAAGCATCGGAGGACGAGTTGGAACAGCTTCGTCACCAGGTGACGGACTTGGAGCGTCAAGTTAACGATTTGACCTTCGAGTTACAGTCCCAAAACACGAGCGCCAACCGACATATCTCCAGATTTCGCGAAGAGCGTGATCGGCTCGAACAGCAACTGGCCACAGAGGCAAAAACCAATATCGATCTACAAGATCAGCTGCGGCGAGCCATCGCTCGCCGAGATCGGGCCTTGGTGGATCTGCAGACTTCGGGTAAGTCCATCCATTCATCAATCGCCGGTGCTTCATGTTAAGCTAATCCTTGTTCATTTCCAGAAAGTCAGATTGCGGCCTCACGATCAGCTATTGCGAGGTTTGAGAGCCAGTTTAACCGGCTGCGAGGTGCTGAAGAGGCGGTTCAGGCAGGTCAAAAAGCGCATAACACTTAGCCTCTCGAACAGCATCCAGAATCTCTCCTTGGGTCGGCATGCGTCCCGCGACTGGTATCGTCTTTGCGTTCACTGGCCGATAGTCAATTGTTAGCCGGAACTGGTCTTCAGTGCCAGGCTTGCGGACAGGCACAGCGGGACACGCCCATTTCGCCGCATTATTCTTGCGAATGAGACCCCGAGCCACAAGTTGACGAAAATAGGTGCGGAGAAATTCTGACTGAAGCGGCGCGTACTGACGGGCATGACAACGAAAAGGGACGGCATTCTCCTGTAGGGTCACGCGCAGTGGTTCAACATCCGCCGATGGTCCTGCTCGAGCCTGTGTACTCCATAAACATTTTGTCTCCTCCAAAATAGATTTGAGCTGATCTCGGTGCTCGAGAGGGAATCCGTGCTGCAGTGCCTCCTCCATCATCTCGTCAACATTAAAAATAGCATCAGCTGTCTCTTCGTCCTCGAATAAGTCAGAGCCAATCGGGCACTCGTCCTCCTCTTCCACCAACGATGTCGAGCCGGCGAGCTGGGCTAGCATGTCTTCCACATCAATACCCAAAGAGGAAAGCGTATCTCTGCCCACAAGTACCTTATCATCCTCACTGTCCATAAGTAGACATGGCACTCGGCGCACGCTCACCAGTCCAGCTGCTGTCGACAACTGCACGTCCAGCCGAGCTTTCTCACCACAGGAGGCTGTACTGCCGTCTGCCAATATGACAGTAACCGGCTGGTGTAGTTGTCGCACATCAACTCGCGACGTTGCAGCCCTCAGAGTCTGTAACACTCCACGGGGCAAAATTGTGCGATCCGCACCAGTGTCCGGGAGATACGGAACTTCCAGAGAGCCATTGAGCTTTGCCGTGTATACGGCATACCCTGTTCCTGCTACCTTCGTCCGAATAGGCCCCACCCGCTGTTGCTTAGCATCGCGGTAACGCTCTAAAGCCGTCTTGCGCTGCTCTTCCGTGGCGTTAGGACACTGCCGCAACCGGTGCGGTCCCTTATAGTGTAGGCATCCGTCCGTTGGTGGAGAGACCGGTCTCTGCGCCTTGGGACCTGCCAACGTCGCCCCACTTCCTGAATTCTTGCTGGGGTGATCTCTGGCCGGTCGACTTGCGGAAGCCTTGGATGCGACGGGTTGGTCGATGCCGCCGCTGCTCCCTTGACCTTGCTGCGGTGGCACTATCCTTAGATTGGTTGTAAAAACGCTATTGGGCTTTCGCATGCTCGAGGATTAGGTCGTATAGAGCAACATCGTCTGAACGACAATCACGCCTCTCAAATTCGACGAGTCTTTGTACCTGCTCTTGCAAGAGAACAGGCTGTAGATTTTCGACCAGTAGGCGGCAACGCGCTTTCATCCGGTCCTTGTGGCCAGGGTTGGTCGTCACTCCTGTCCCAATAAGACCTTGCAGTCCGTTTTCTTCCACGATACGGGTGAAGTGTTGGAAGTACTGGAAGACGCGAGCATCGCAGTCATCCACACACAGATCCATGCAGAGCTCTCGTTTGAACAAAGACTTGACGTCTGGAATGTACTCGTTCTTCAGCGTGTTGCAGCGCTGACGGACGAGCGCAAGAATTTCATCATTGGTGACAGACTCCACAGGTTTTCCTTTTAGGAGGAACCTCGCGATCGTCTGCAGAACCTCAGGCTTCACCGCTCCCTTTACAGTAGAGACTACACTCGCACAGTCTTCTCCAGTGACTGCACAGCGCTGCTCGATTTTAGCCTTGTAGTGTTTCCAATCGCGACTCCAGCTGATCAGAGCTCCTTGCTCCCATCTGGACAGTTGTGGCGCGCATATGAACTCATAGACCGGCTGTGGCGCAGTCATCTCGACATCCCCGTCGGAATCGACCGTGTAACGTGTCCCCACCATGCCGTCTCCTTGACTTGGACGCCGACTAGTGCGAACTTAAGCTGACTGGGCGTACTTAACCGCAGTCACGCTGGAAGGCCCAACTATGTTGCTGCAACCTTCGGGTAACAAACGCAACGCTTCAGTTGCGCAAAGTTAACTTTGTCGCACTACGCGGGGTTGTTCCGAAAGCGGAAAGTTTATTAATGAGCAATGAGCTAGCTCTTCGTTCCTAGCCCTTTCACCTGATGGCAGCTCCATGGAGCCCCTGTGGACCAGCACCTTGTCCTACGCTTCGTGTCCAGCAGCAAGCCTTATCATCACACATGCAGCATGCAACCCGGGTCGTAGTCAACGGATCCGTCATCATCCGCTGTCCATGGCCGACACCTTCATGCGAGTCCTGGCTTCAGGGCGGGTGCGAGTCCTGATTAGTCCGCACTGCTCATCGCCATACTCATCCAGCAACCCTTCCACTAGCTTGAACCAATGCCTCCGTGACAGCCACCAGTTGAGAATTTCGATCGTCGGGAGCGTGTGTTTGATACTCCTCTGTAGCGGCCGGGACCACACCGATGCGCTGTCAACGGCACAAAACTCAAGAACAGGAGCCTCTTACGGCATCGAACTCAAAGCGAACAATGTCCGATGCAGTGATGCAAGGCTGGCGTCGGTGGCCACGGACCATGTTGATACTGGGGTGTCTGGTGTACGTGTCGTTGATGGTGCTTTGGGCGTCGACTATTGCTGACAAACCCTCTACAAACGAGCTTCTGACTTATTCACTACAAACGGAGACCACCGAAATGCCATCCAAGCAATTACCGTCAGGAAAAGTGACAGAACGGCGTTTTCAGTGTATTGGGTGGCGAGCAACAGGCAAGTGCAGACCAAACGGCCCACGCGAACCACAAAATGACAAGAGCTGCGACGAACCTATTGTTGGTGGTACGTCCGGATACTGCGAGGTTGAAGATATGAAGTCGGGAGAGCGTTTTCAAGTAATGAGACGGCACTGCAACGGCCTAATGCGCAACGTCCCTTTCCGGTGCTCGGATGCCCCACATTTCGCTAATTTCCGTGCGGAAGCCGGCACTGCAGTCCAAAAGCTCTTGCACCAGGCTTCAGGCTGCCAAACGTAGCAGACAATGATGGTTCGCCGCGAGATGGAATCATCATGGTCGTCTACCCAAAGCTGCTCGCCAGTGCCTACGTCACCATCCGCGTTCTCCGCGATGTGCTCAAATGCCGATTACCCATCGAAATCTGGTTCCACGTGGACGAGATCGGGGACGACTACGGGTTGCAAGCACGCTCCAACAGCTTGCTATTTTTGTCGGTGGCATCTCATTCCACCTCATGTACAACTCGCGCGCAAAGGGCTTCCTCTCCAAGGTGTTCGCCATCTACAACAGTTACTTCGACCGCGTGCTCTTCCTGGACGCCGACAACGTGCCCGTGCGCAACCCTCGGTTTCTGTTCGACTTGGCCGAGTTCGAGGCGAACGGCGCCGTGTTCTGGCCCGACTTCTGGCAGCCCCGCCGAACTCTGTTCAACCTGCACGCGACATCGATGCTCTGGGAGCTGGTCGACATATCGTTCGAGGACGCGTTCGAGCAGGAGAGTGGGCAGTTGCTGGTGGGCCGCACTCGCCATGCCGCCCCGCTCGAGCTCGTCTACTTCTACGCGTTTCACGAGCCCAACTTGTTCGAGAAGCTCAAACTCGTGTATGGTGACAAGGACCTCTTCCGTCTCGCGTGGATGAAGCTCAACGCTCCGTTCCACATGATCGAGGCGCTTCCGGCGTTGGCGGGCAAAGCCATCAACGGATCCCTCTGCGGAATGACGATGGTGCAGCATGACGCAGACGGAGAGGTGTTGTTCCTGCACCGGAACCAGCACAAGTTGACTGGCGAGCGTGACGAACGGATGGAAAAGGCGGCCGAGGATAATAACAGTGTGGTGCTGGTGGACGAGGCGCTTGGTGCCCCGCAGCCAGACGGATACCCGGACCCGGTGCTCTGGACACACCTGATGTCGTTCCAGAAGGACGTCAGCACGAAGATGTATTTGATCGACGCATATCGAGCGGCGCCGCAATTTCCGCAGTGGCAGCCATGTTACGGTCGGAGATACGTGAATCGGCTTCACCATTTTGATTTGTCGAGTTCGCAAACTTGAGCTGCGGGGATCGAGACGGATCTGCGTCGTTTTGCTCTGGAGGCAGCGGAACTGCGCAATGCTTAGGGAGAAATTAAGCTCGGCAAATAAATAGCGATAGTAGAGAAGAGCGCTTTCTTAATGTCAGTGTCAAAGGGCGTATGGATTTCATGCGAAGCAAGACTTGCACTTTGTCACTAAGTTAGTGATACTCAATGCAGACTGCAGTATACTTTTGGTTTTCTTCGCAACTGTCCAATCACAGTCTAAGCGGAGATAGCAAAACCATTCTTACGAATGACCTCGCCAAACCACAGCGCCGACTTCTTCGGCGTGCGCTCCATGGTTTTGTAGTCAACCCAGTGCAAACCAAAGCGCTTGGAGTAGCCCTCGGCCCACTCGTAGTTGTCAACGAACGACCAGGCGAAGTACCCACGCACGTCGGCACCTTCCGCCACTGCGTTATGCAGACCAGTGAGGTACTCTTTGTAGAACTCCACTCGGAAGTCGTCATTCTGCGCATCCTCCTTGGTGCGGTCGGGCCAAGCGCAGCCGTTCTCCGTGACAAGGATGCATTTCCAGGAGTGTGCGAAAAAGCGTCCCAAACGCTGGCATCCCGACCACCTTTATTTACTGCAGATTCCGCTTGGTACGAGGCGGTGGCGATGCCCCACAGAAACCCACCAGGGAAGCGGATCTGGTTGGCCATACCTTCCTTGTGCGAGCCGAGCGAAATTCAGGAATGAACTCGACATCAAACTACACAACGAAGACACATCGATCTCAACAAAACGACGTCGTCTCGTATTAACCCTTTCGCGAACACAGGGACTTTGTATACTATACTAGGTCAAGATGTAAAAAATAGAAGGAGGCCTGAGGTATCCATCGGCGTGTATCCATTTGAGGCCGTCCAAGCGGGTACAAAATGAAGGAGGTCTGAGGGCGGCCATCCATATGGCCACGGTACTACCCCGACAGGATTCTGATTGGCTAAAACAAAATCTTTTGAAGGGTCGTCATCCTGAAAGGGCACCAGCTGGCGACCAGCACCGCGTGATTGGCTGGAGCTGTGCGGTTGACATGCAGGATAGCGCTGAGTTGCAGGCGGGGAAGCTCCCCACGTGAGTGGGATCCGTCACACCTTCGCGTATCTTTCCGGGCACGCAAGCAGATGCGCTTCCCTCATTCGTGAAATCCAGGCAGGGGCGAGCACGTACACCATGCCGAAGAAGCGGTCGCCTCCATCTCCGCTCGACGACAGCGTGGCCAAGCGCCGGCGAAGGCGCTGTCCGTCCGCTGGACGAGCTGCATTGCAAGGTAAGGTCTCGACTAAAATGTACTAAGCACAAACAACTAACTAATGGCTATGCAGATGACACGGTGTTGTTCAACGAAATCTGGCGGGTTCTTCGCTTCGACGGATGGTAAACCACCCCCGCAGCGAAGCCTGGATAGCAAGTTTCGATACATAAGACCCGGCGGTAGTCCTGATGGAGCTGAAGGCATTGACTATCTGCTAGGCGAGGGTGCAGTTGTGGCCTACTATCAGCAGCAGGGTGATCAACTTATCCAGCGCGAGGGCAACATTGTACGAGTTTTGCCTAGAGCTCATGAGCGGCAGGAAGGTGAGGATACAACGGGCGGCGAAGATGGCGACGTCGGCCACGGAGGAGGGAGTGACACAAGCGTATCACACGTCGATGGTGACGAAGAAAGCGCGGGTGGAGTGCGCGTTAAAGGCGACCAAGGTGGAGACGTACACAGCGGTGCAGTACTCGGTGGAGGCAGAGCCGTGTGCGGCGATGAAGTGCTCGGTGACGACAGACAGGCTGACGCTGTTCGTTGCAGTAAAGGCGAGGTTGAAGGCAACCAATATGGTGCCCTGCACGGTGGTCCAGGGCTCGGTGACGGCACACAGGCAGAAGCCCCTCGCGGAGCCATAGTTCCCGGTGGAGGCGGGCCATGTCGAGGCATGCTCGGCACTGCCGTGCAATGTGAAGGCAGACAACTCGGCGACACTCGCAAAGCTGAAGCCCTGGTGGAGGTGGACAAGGTGCAGCAGTGGGAAGGGCAGTGTGTGAGTCAGCTCGGCGACGCCTGCAGTGTTGCCGTTCTCTGTGGAGTCAGCCAAGGTGGAGACCCGCTTGTCGATGCAGTGCAGAGTGAAGGCAGACAACTCGGCGACGCTCGCAATGCTGCCGTTCCCGGTGTAGTTGGACAAGGTGGAGCTGTGGTCGGTGGTGCAGTATCCGGTGGCGGTAGACGAGTCGAAGCCACTCGTGATGGTGCCGTAGAGGGTGAATGTGTGCAAGATGGAGACGTGCACGTTGACGAAGAACCACGAGGAGGCAGCGGTCAAGGTGCAGACGCGTGCAACCTCAGCGAAGTCGGCGACCGAGATCGAGACGGTAGCAAAGGCAAAACACGTGAAAAGCGTGGTTGTGGTGAGGGTCGAGGACGAGGCCGAGGGCGCTGTCAGGATGAAGAACGAGGCCGTGCTCGAGGACGCGGCCGTGGTCTAGGTGAAGGTGCAGGCCGAGGTCGAGGATGTGGTCGAGGTGAAGGTCGAGGCCGTGGTCGAGAAGAAGGTCGAGGCCGCGGTCAGGGTGAAGGTCGAGGCCGTGGTCGGGGTGTAGGTCGAGGCCGTGGTCGACGCGAAGGTGAGGCCGCGGACAAGGTAAAGGTCGAGGCCGTGGTCGAGGTCGCGGCCGTGGGCGCGGCCGAGCGAGCAGCCTGACTGAAGAGCGACCCTCCACTGCAATTCCTGATCGGGTCGACATTGAAGAGTCTGAAGATGAGCTATCCGATCGAAGTAAAGAATTTGAGTATGGTGGGTTTGGATCTGAATACGATAGTGAAGAACTTAGCGAAAATGGAGTACCTCACAATGATACTGGCGAGACATCCGAGCAAAATGGAACAGGGCAGCAGACGCAAATCTTGGAGGTTTATGTGAACAGTTTTGTGGCGTACAATCGTGCCAAAGAGACAAGGCTGATGACTAAAGCAAAGGCGCCACTCTTTAGACGAGTTGGTGCTGCCTACCTCACGGGTCGTGTTTGCAGACGATACGTTGAGAAGAAAGTTATTCTCTACGAGATTAAATGGCTGGACAGTTTATTCAACAAATATTTTCACTTTGTACGAGTCGACATTATCCAACGCGGGATCGAGAACTACAGATAACTAACGAGAACAACGGTTAGACCCTCATGGACGGCGCTAACCACAGCTCCTGCAGATGATGATATCCCGCCCGAAGCCGTGTTAGAAGATCTGGTGGAGGTTGATGATATCACGGAATTTGAACCGGGCCAGCCGGACCCTACGAGTCTAGCTGAAGTGGAGAGAGTGAAGAGTATGAGATTTGATCCGAGAATTGAGATGGAGCGCCCCAAAAATTTGTACAGTCACAGTGACGGAACTACATCTACATTTGTGCGTCATGAATACGTTCATCTCTTTACGCATTCAGCCTCCTCTAGTTTTCTCGCCTATATCCCAGTATACTTTTGGAGGCAGGTTGTGAACGAAGTCAATGCGTACGCTGCTGTGAAGGGTGTGAAGTTACTACCGCTTGTTACGCTTTCAGAGTTGATGAAATTCATCGGGATACTTTTGTTCATGGGCATCAATTGCAAAGGAGAGTACGCTAACTACTGGGGAGCTCAGCCTGAGGACACAATACTCGGTAACTCTAACTCTTCAGGTCTGGAAAACATAATGCCCATGCGCCGCTTCAAGCTTCTGCGTAAATGCTTTTGCTTCAGAGCATCCCGCCCTCAATGAATCGCGACCCCGCTGCGAGAATACGCCCGCTTCTCAACCTCCTAAAGTGCACGGGCGGAATGTATATCACGATGGGCGTGACGTTGCCTTGGATGAGGCAAGTGTGGCTTGCCGCTCACGACATGGCCGACATGTATAGTTTACAATCCCATGAAACCAACTGGTAAATATCACTTTAAGCTATACATTTTGTGCTGCGCGATGACATGGATAGCAACCAATTATCGCTTTCACTGCAAAAGCACCATCGACGTCCGGCTCGACGGTATCGCACCTGCCGAAGAAGCGCGTAGCATGCAGGCAGAATGGGTCGAAGCAAAAACTCTACCCATTCGAAGAACAGTGATGGAGGTAACACTCCCCATAACGGCTCGAATCGCATTGTGAATATGGATAACTGCTACACGTCGGTACAATTACTGCAAGCACTACGACTCAAGGATTGTACGCACGTGGGACTGTGCGTAAAGACAGTAAACATTTTCCACAACATACCTTGTTGACCAAAAGAAAGCTTCTCGTGGCGAGTACAGGCAGGGTGTATCTGCAGCACACGCTATCGTCGCAGACTCGTGGTGCGATGGCCGCATTGTACAAATGGTTTCAAATGCAGATTCATCCGCCATTACAGAGGTTGAACGTCGCGTGGGAGGTACTACCCAACGCTTCCCGGCACCAGAATGTTTGGGCAGTACAACAAACACATGCAGGGTGTCGATCGCCTCGACCAGATTCGTGTTCGCTTTTCAATTGCGGATGGCCATTCCTTCAAAAAGTGGCATAAAAATTAGCACTTGCTCTCATCGATATCGCGAGATCAAATGCTTACCTTACTCGCCGGCTTGTGGTTGATTTGTCGAACCAACGCGATCCCCACCGTGCCTTTATTGTGGAGCTCACATCAAAACTAATATCTGGGCAGTGGGCCGCAGCTCCCAGTGATGGTAGGATGGCCTTTGAGGATATTGGTTCGAGTGCAGATGTGTCACCTAGCGGGAGTGAGGGTAAATCTCCGTCTGTGTTTGTGTCTGTCAACGCGGATGGAAGTCCTATGAGAGAATGCACAGCTGTAGCATCGCAACATATACTTAAAAGCTGTGGTCGGAAGCGAAGGGGCTGTGTTGTCTGCCGCTGGGAGGGACGGTGGGCTACTGAAAAGACAGATTATTGCGGTAAACACAACATCTGCCTTTGTAGAGGAGTTTACACAGAGCGGGAACCCAAGGACTTCATGTGCCCCGACACCAACTTCACTTGCTGGGATAAGTTCACCGCTTCTACCTTCCCAAGAATCTGTTTTCATCCAAAGGAAATATTTGCAGATCAGCAGCGCTCTACAAGTTGAGAGAAGCCCACAAAGAAGCGGACGAACGTGCTCCTGGCGAAAACGTGACAGCGGCGAGATCACTAGACACTTCGTTTGGTAATGAATGAGAGGTTACATTTTTTTCTTTTGAGACTGCGACTACAGGAAAGTGAGTGCGATCAACAGGAGGCGCTTGAACTTCTGCTGTGCGACGACCCCGAACTGGAGGACGCCGAGCGACGCTTCCTCTTGCCAGTAGTCTGAGAAAGATTGACGACCGTCGTTCCATCGATGAAGAAAGCGTTTTAGCGTGCGAACGAGACCGCGGCTCGAGACGTGCCTTGTCATCATCACGACCGCGACTGCGGCGGTAATGACTACGATGCTCCGAGAACAAGAGCGTTTTCCCCACGAGGGCGAGCGAGAACGGGACCTCGATTTCGATCGAGGCGAGCGAAAGCACCCACGGCGACCCTCCATCTTCCCGTCGCTCTCCTATCGCTAATTCGCCGGGCACTATGTTTGAATTCCTGCTCCCGTATCGCCACCTCCTGGTGGCAGCGCTCCTGCACCTGCGGTCGAAGCTCTCGCCTACCATGTAGTCCGTATCGATGCCAAATGAGTCTTTGATCCGTGCGTTCTCCTCCTCCGTGTGCTTCTGGCGCGTGTGTAAGCACTCAACGTCGTTGCCCTTCTCGCGACCCTAGTTAGCAAGTCGTCGAGGTGGACCAGCAGCCGCTCGCGCTTCATCTTGTCTTGGATCACCTCGGGATCGCAGCCACGGTACTCTATCTCCAGCACCATCTCCAGCATCTGCAGCTCCACCTTGGGCTTCTGCTCGTGCCGCAAAACGTCCTCGTCGGGCGGCGGCCGGCTCTAGTCGGTGCGCTGGTTGCTCACCAGCGTCTGTCGCGTGCGCGACGCATTCACGTAGCTGAGGTTGCGCTACCCATAGTCGTTCGTGCCGGAACCGCGCACCGTCCGCAGGCTGATGCCCGTGTTCATTACCGCCGCTTGATACCGTCGCAGTCCCCACGATTCCGTGCAATACAGCCCTCTATATATTTGGTCTCGATAATCTTGCTATACAATCCTCTATATGTTTGGTCTCGAAATTGTATGGTAAGATTGCGTGGGAACTATTGTTATTAAAAAAACTAGCTAAATGAACATCCATCGTCTTGGTCTGCATTGTCGTCTTCGTCTGCACTGTCGTCTTCTTCTGTCGTCTGCACTGTCATCTTCGTTGTCTTCGTCTACACCGTCGTTTTAGCACCGCTGCTTGAGGAGGTACTGCTGCTTGGGGAGGAACTGCTGCTTGAGCAGGAACTGCTGCTTGAGGAGGAACTGCTGCTTGAGGAACTTTCATCAGCAGTGAGATCAATGACGTCGTGCGTTTGCACGGCGGAAGCAGTAGCCATACTCGCACCTCCTCCAACACCGTCACTATGACGGTCTGACCCGGCAGGACTATGAACCGGTGGACGCGACAATCGGCCTCGAAGTCGACCGCGACGTCCACCTGCTGGTGGAGAGAATTTCATTGCAACCCTGGCTGCTAAGGAGGGCCTCCCTCCCAGTCTACTTGGTTGCTGTCGTGTAGCAGCTCGCGTTGAAGACACCGCCGCTGCCCGACCTCTTCTAGGTGGGGAGAGGTTGGTAATGGCATGTGCCAGCACACTTGGAGGTTCTTGGTCACGCATTTGGGTGCGTTGCTGGCGAATTCGGGCTTCTCCCTCCTGCCTTAATCGGGAAATTATGTCAAATTGCCCTCGCCAACGGTATCCACGAGCGTTGGCAAATATATCTCCAGCAGCGATATCAGCATTAACACAGGCTTGTCTGGCCAGGTGGAGATTTCGTCGAGCATCCAGCAAATGCCTGCGGCAATCTGCCACTTCTTGACTTTCATCATCAGAGTGCTGCAAACTTTCATCGCAAAGCTCTCGTTGTCGCTGCAGCACCCGATCAAACGCTTCCGTCTCCTCCGCGATCGTGATTTGTTGGAGCCGTACATTGCCAATTCGTAAGTGTGAGCGATGGAGTGCGGTATACCAGCGACTAGCGCGATCACCAACTACCATCTAGCTGTCCTAGTCGACAGACATCCACGGTAACTGTGATGTACTACTAGTAGTACAACCCATATCGTGATCCGTATCCACAAGCATAGACTGACAAACATCAGCGCGAGGCCACTCAAGTCGTTTTTTCACATGGTACTTATTATTGTTGCTACTCGTTCTGAATGTATAGCGAAAATGTATCCTACGACGTGCGTTTGAGGCATCGCTTTTGGCGCGCAGATCCTGATCGTTGAGACTGTGTGCACTTCAGCACTAGTCCATGCCCTTTACAGGAAGTACAGGTCCACAGCACCCGGCTACAGCAACGCCCATATCTCGCGTAGTCTTGACTCGCGAAGCTCCTGCCGGACTCACAAACACACACCTCCGTAGCGCTGCACTTGAGACACTGTGAACGATGACACCGCGCCGATCTGTCGGCTGCAGTGGTCAAGCTAGAAATGTTTCTCGGTAAAACCGACCGCAATGGCGGGCACAGGAAGAGTTCACTCGGGTCGTCACACAACCACGAGCAAATTTGCACCAGCCGCTACCCTCTTCCTGTAGCACGGGCGAGCAACGATGGGTAGTCAAACCACGCACTAGCTCGTCAACAACGAGCGTCCAACGGCGAGCGAGCCCACCCTCTTCGGAAACGGTGCCAGACGAACCGTTTACGTGGCACGTCAATGGCAAGCCTACCGGCACGGTGGTGCTGTCCATGGCGGCGCAGGCAGGCACGAGAGTGGCGTCATGAGCAGATGAACCGCGCACGGGCTCTTCATCAATGAGCGTCCAACGGCGAGCGAGCCAGCGGTGGCACCAGCATAGACGCTGTTGGCCTGGATCAGGTGGCCACTACAGCATCACCGGGCGATGGAAGTTGCGGTTGGGTGGAAGGCGGCGACTTGAGAAATGAGGTTTGGTCGATATTTTGCGCGACTCGCGGCGCGCGAGCCGCTCCCGCCTCCCCAGCAATGATACGCACACCTCTTCAAGATAAGTTGAAGCGCCTGGCCAATCAATTCCGTTTCAGCCGTGACTCTTGATGGCGATTGGTCCAGCCACCGGAGCGAACCCAAAGGAGAAAAAAGTATGTTGACGCGCACCTCTTCAAGATATGTTGAACCGCCTCGCAAATCAATGTCGTTTCAGCCGCGACTCTCGATGGCGATTGGTTGAGCCATCGGAGCGAACCCAACAGAGAAAAGTACTTCAACATAGCGTTGAAGCTGGCTGCGATGATTGCGACGACTTTAGTGACAAGATCGTCAATACCGACAAGGAAAACAAACAAAGCCAAATTCAAGTTCAAATCCTATATATTTGGTGATAGATCAAAGGGGACCGAATCTCTTGCGTTTGTATGTCTTGCATACGCATCAGGCACCGACGCAGGAAGGAGATACGCTCGCTGCCAGGGGCGAGCTCGTCGCACGACAGGTTGGCGGTGTAGCTCTCCACCACCGCGTACGAACTTCTCGGCGCGGTGGCAGATAGGACGGATGGCACCCGGGGGCGGTGGTTGCCACCGTCGGAGTTGGTGGCTTGCACCGAAGTGGCCAAGTAGCGCGTTGCGACGCACGGTTCACAGGAGGTGTTGCGGTTGGCGTTTTCCGGCCGGCCGGGTGCAGTGCACGGCACTCGACCAGCGACGCAGGAAGGAGATACGCTCGCTGCTAGGGGCGAGCTCGTCGCACGACAGGTTGGCGGTGTAGCTCTCCACCACCGCGTACGAACGTCTCGGCGCGGTGGCAGATAGGACGGATGGCACCCGGGGGCGGTGGTTGCCACCGTCGGAGTTGGTGGCTTGCACCGTCGTGGCCAAGTAGCGCGTTGCGACGCACGGTTCACAGGAGGTGTTGCGGTTGGCGTTTTCCGGCCGGGTGCAGTGCACGGCACTCGACCAGCGACGCAGGAAGGAGATACGCTCGCTGCTAGGGGCGAGCTCGTCGCACGACAGGTTGGCGGTGTAGCTCTCCACCACCGCGTACGAACTTCTTGGCGCGGTGGCAGATAGGACGGATGGCACCCGGGGCGGTGGTTGCCACCGTCGGAGTTGGTGGCTTGCACCGAAGTGGCCGTAGCGCGTTGCGACGCACGGTTCACAGGAGGTGTTGCGGTTGGCGTTTCCCGGCCGGGTGCAGTGCACGGCACTCGACCAGCGACGCAGGAAGGAGATACGCTCGCTGCCACGGGCGAGCTCGTCGCACGACAGGTTAGCGGTGTAGCTCTCCACCACCGCGTACGAACGTCTTGGCGCGGTGGCAGATAGGACGGATGGCACCCGGGGCGGTGGTTGCCACCGTCGGAGTTGGTGGCTTGCACCGTGGTGGCCAAGTAGCGCGTTGCGACGCACGGTTCACAGGAGGTGTTGCGGTTGGCGTTTCCCGGCCGGGTGCAGTGCACGGCACTCGACCAGCGACGCAGGAAGGAGATACGCTCGCTGCCAGGGGCGAGCTCGTCGCACGACAGGTTGGCGGTGTAGCTCTCCACCACCGCGTACGAACGTCTTGGCGCGGTGGCAGATAGGACGGATGGCACCCGGGGGCGGTGGTTGCCACCGTCGGAGTTGGTGGCTTGCACCGAAGTGGCCAAGTAGCGCGTTGCGACGCACGGTTCACAGGAGGTGTTGCGGTTGGCGTTTTCCGGCCGGCCGGGTGCAGTGGCACTCGACCAGCGACGCAGGAAGGAGATACGCTCGCTGCCAGGGGCGAGCTCGTCGCACGACAGGTTGGCGGTGTAGCTCTCCACCACCGCGTACGAACGTCTTGGCGCGGTGGCAGATAGGACGGATGGCACCCGGGGGCGGTGGTTGCCACCGTCGGAGTTGGTGGCTTGCACCGAAGTGGCCAAGTAGCGCGTTGCGACGCACGGTTCACAGGAGGTGTTGCGGTTGGCGTTTTCCGGCCGGCCGGGTGCAGTGCACGGCACTCGACCAGCGACGCAGGAAGGAGATACGCTCGCTGCCACGGGCGAGCTCGTCGCACGACAGGTTGGCGGTGTAGCTCTCCACCACCGCGTACGAACGTCTTGGCGCGGTGGCAGATAGGACGGATGGCACCCGGGGCGGTGGTTGCCACCGTCGGAGTTGGTGGCTTGCACCGAAGTGGCCAAGTAGCGCGTTGCGACGCACGGTTCACAGGAGGTGTTGCGGTTGGCGTTTTCCGGCCGGCCGGGTGCAGTGCACGGCACTCGACCAGCGACGCAGGAAGGAGATACGCTCGCTGCTAGGGGCGAGCTCGTCGCACGACAGGTTGGCGGTGTAGCTCTCCACCACCGCGTACGAACGTCTCGGCGCGGTGGCAGATAGGACGGATGGCACCCGGGGCGGTGGTTGCCACCGTCGGAGTTGGTGGCTTGCACCGAAGTGGCCAAGTAGCGCGTTGCGACGCACGGTTCACAGGAGGTGTTGCGGTTGGCGTTTCCCGGCCGGGTGCAGTGCACGGCACTCGACCAGCGACGCAGGAAGGAGATACGCGCTCGCTGCCAGGGCGAGCTCGTCGCACGACAGGTTGGCGGTGTAGCTCTCCACCACCGCGTACGAACTTCTTGGCGCGGTGGCAGATAGGACGGATGGCACCCGGGGGCGGTGGTTGCCACCGTCGGAGTTGGTGGCTTGCACCGTGGTGGCCAAGTAGCGCGTTGCGACGCACGGTTCACAGGAGGTGTTGCGGTTGGCGTTTCCCGGCCGGGTGCAGTGCACGGCACTCGACCAGCGACGCAGGAAGGAGATACGCTCGCTGCCAGGGGCGAGCTCGTCGCACGACAGGTTGGCGGTGTAGCTCTCCACCACCGCGTACGAACGTCTTGGCGCGGTGGCAGATAGGACGGATGGCACCCGGGGCGGTGGTTGCCACCGTCGGAGTTGGTGGCTTGCACCGAAGTGGCCAAGTAGCGCGTTGCGACGCACGGTTCACAGGAGGTGTTGCGGTTGGCGTTTTCCGGCCGGGTGCAGTGCACGGCACTCGACCAGCGACGCAGGAAGGAGATACGCTCGCTGCCAGGGGCGAGCTCGTCGCACGACAGGTTGGCGGTGTAGCTCTCCACCACCGCGTACGAACTTCTTGGCGCGGTGGCAGATAGGACGGATGGCACCCGGGGCGGTGGTTGCCACCGTCGGAGTTGGTGGCTTGCACCGAAGTGGCCAAGTAGCGCGTTGCGACGCACGGTTCACAGGAGGTGTTGCGGTTGGCGTTTCCCGGCCGGGTG